>JAUTBZ010162331.1:0-24693 GCA_032361785.1 Lepetodrilus galriftensis | reverse complement strand
ACTGTATATCTTTTAGATCATTTATGAATTTAAATTTATGATTTGCAAATATTTGTTACATCAAATGTGATGCAACAGAGGTTTAGGAAGGAGTAGTGTGTCCAATAATGTGTCAAAAACCCTGCAATACACTGTACACAATTTTAAAAGCAATGAGGTAAAATGCTTGTTTTTTGTCCCCGCCACCAAAATAACGCTGAATAATCAGCTGTACATAACATCTCCCAAGTCCTAGCCTAGTTTCACACACTTTACATAATTGCAATGAATATATCTGTGTACATCGCCCTGTATTTGGCCAGTATTGGTCAGGATGTGTATGACCCGTCTGGCTACGTAAGACTTCGGGGCTGGGCGAGCAACAGACCTCAATGTCCTTCCTGTTATAGGCTGTGTCTGAAGAGAGACAGGAAGCAAACAGTCAGCTGATTGGCGTCGTAAACCTCTCAAAATTACGTGGGAAAACAATTTGATTAAATCTCTCGTCTGATGAAATATTTTCAATTAAATGTCAAGAATAAAAGGAAATTATTATTCTTTTTTTTTTTAAATATAGTTTAAAACAATAATAATTTGAATAATATTTTATGTAATAAACGTCATAAAAATTCATTATGAAACTCTGCAGCAAATTAATGAATTGATTATTTATTTATTAATATGTTTCTATGTTCTAGACATACATTTTAGATTGGCTCAATGCATACTCCTCAGGTAGTCGATAAAGAACGTAAGTGCACTGATCCATTGATTGTACTGATGTGAGCATGCTTTTGAGTGTAGATTTGCCGCAATATGAATGTGCACATTATTATTATTATTATTATTATTATTATTATTAAAATTATTATGATTATTGTTGTTATTATTATTATTATTAAAATTATTATTATTATTATTATTATTATTATTATTAAAATTATTATTATTATTGTTATTGTTATTATTATTATTATTATTATTATTATTATTATTATTATTATTATCATCTATGAAGGTAGAGTTTCCAAAATAGCATAGTTTTTCTAGTGTGACTTTGATGATAAACCAGGTCATTATATCCATCATTCAACAATAAATAACGACTGAAGCATGATGATAAAACCAATTAATGCGAACTAATTGTTTTCTTAGGTTGCTCTGCTGTGTTGACAATCAACATAATTTTCAATGAATCATATTCATATCACACTATCAAATAATTACGATTGGCCAACTTTTAGAATGCTTACCACATCATAAGTGGTTGGATAGGCGCAAACCGATTGTGCGCAAGCTGTCCCAGACATATTTTCACTTGGATCAAGATGGAGGGCGAAGACAATGAAGAAGTTGTTTACAGACATTCAGCTGAAATTAGGAAAAGTAGATTGGAAACGAGGGAGAAAGGCCCTCAGAAGAGTGTGCGATTTGCGCCTGATGTTAACGACAGGTTTTCTGATTTGAGTGAAAAAAGATCATCTGACTCGAGTGATAAAAGGATTTCTGATGGAAGTACAGCTGATAGTAGTTCTAGCGAAGAGTTGAGTATTTCTTGTTTGAAGTTAATTAATAATCAAGGATTTGTCGATATTGTTTATCAAAAAGGACAGTTTTGTCGGGGCTGGTCTGTTCAAGATCTGATATCAGTGCTGGGTCTGAAAGAATCTATGATCTAGCTATATAATATTAAAGAGGAACAGGATACCCTATAAAGATGACGTCTTTTAAGAACTGCAAGTATTTGCTGTTATGTATGATCATTAGTATTCATCATTGAGCTGTGGTAGATATCGTTTTAAGTTTACACGTGTGCATACATGTGTTTGATTTTTTTAAACAAATCTACAATTGTTTGTTGTAATTTTTTTAAATTATTTTTTGTATGCAATTTATTTGTGTAAAGCTAAGGTTAAAAAACAATTAGAAAACAATATGGCATTTGCTTATATGCTGAATACCATAACCAAATATTTTCAAAAGGTATTTGCCAGTTGTATTTGCATATATTAATGCAATATATTGTTATGAGAATAGGCTTAGGGTTCAATTGAGGATGTAAGTCTTCTGAAGTGGTGTGAATTTCAACATGATTTCAGTCAGATAATCTGTACATTCTTGTAAGTTTTCATCAATTTAAAACACTGTATTCGTACTACCTTGAAGGGTACTATCTTCGTTTCAGCCTAATAAAAGTAGTTGTACAAACACTAGATGTTATTGAATATTATTTTCAGATTTGCCAACACTGCATTCGTACTACCTTGAAGGGTACCATCTTCGTTTCAGCCCAATAAAATAAGTTTTACCTTATACACACCATTAAACGCTGTTAGTACTACACATCATTGAAAGCCATTGTCTTCGTTTCAGTCATCCACACACCATTGAAGGGTACCTTCTTGTTTCAGCCACTTAGCTTTACCAACATCAGGGTCGGGATCGATCTTAATACTAGCCAGCTAGCCCGAACCTTTTCTCACAATGTTAAAGGTATCCTAAGGACTGTAGTAGAAATTTAAGGTTTTACAACAAATTTATTATTTTAATCACTATTGAAGTCTATTCGGGCTAGTCACAAAGTAGCTTTGAATGGTAAAGTTCTCTCTCTGCAACATAGTAGTCTACACACCATTGATGGGTACCTTCTGGTTTCAGTCCAATCATAACAGCTTTACCAATATGGTAGTCCACAGGCTACCTTCTAGGGGTGTCACGATTCACCGATGCATCGATGCATCGCGATTTTACCTCTTGTATCGTGATACACGATTCTGTCTTTGTGAATCGATTCATAACTTTAATGTGAATCGATTTTTAAATAAATGTTCAGATCAATTTGTTTTAATAATATTCCTGATTTTAATAGGTTATTTCCGCTCTTATTGAGTTTAAAGTTAGATTTCAGTATTTTCCACAAGGTTTTTATGTGTTTTCTTAATAAAACATATTGTTTGCAAATGTTCTCTTCATGACTGACTTATTTGTAATGGATATTTTAAGAAATAATTACCTTCATATAATATGATTACTGAAAATCTTCCCAAAGTTCTTTAAAAATTAATCGCGATACATATTGTATCGTGAGCCTGGTATCGTGATACGTATCGTATCGCGAGATAGGCAAATCGTGGCACCCCTAGTACCTTCTGGTTTCAGCCCAATGACGACATGTGTACTGTACTGTATATGTCTACACAGCACTAACGGACAGCTTCTTTGTTGCAGCCCTGTCAAGATGGCGACCGGCATGCCCAACTACAAGATCATTCTCTGTGGAGAATATGGCGTGGGGAAAAGCTCCATCTTCCGACGGTTCCAGAACAACACATTCGTGGAGGAGTCCGGAAAGAAGTCCACCATTGGGCTGGACCAGAGCAGTCGTGTCTACGAGGTCGGGGGTTCAGAGGTCAAGGTCAGTGTGAATATGTCACTATTGTGTGCTGGGGTCATCCCAGTTTATATCTAAAATTTTACAATTTACATTATCCTTTTGAGCAGCTAAGCAGATATTAATACATGGGATCCTCTTGGGTAATTCCTTGTAATGAAACGGCAATTTGTATTGAATGTATGTCATCCCAACAATAAGATTGTATGCCATCCTGACAAAACAAATGACAACTATTTTATTAGATGTGTATTAGATTTATTGAATTAGTTGGATGATGATAGTGATGTCTGGTAATGCATTCTTCTTTTCTTTATTTTTTCTTTTTGTTTTTGTTGTTATCTGGTTTTTTCTTGGTTTTTTTTCTTTTCTTTCTTGTTATTTTGTATGTAAATTCTGAGAGGGGAAAAGTGTCCTTGCCATTGGGAACACTATTTACTGTTTGATTTATGTTCAAAGCATTTAGTTTTATTACTGCCTTCAGCTTGAAATTATAAAATATTTTCGGAAATTAAAGATAACAGGACACACACACCTCCATACACTTCCCTATGCACCTTCCCACTGCCATAATCTGCATCTTCTGTCTGACTCATGGCTGTCATCTGGAAACCATCTGTCATACCTCAGAATAAAAATGAAATATCAAGATGATTTAATAGGAGAGCAGGCGATAGAAAGTATTTTTTACTCCATATTTCCACTTGACTCTCTCCGAGTCAGACCAGGTGGAGACGGGCTCAGCCAGCCAGGGTTGCATTCAAAGACACAAGGGCTTGCAAGCGACTTACCAAACTAGCCACTGTCTCAAGAGTTGTATGAAGCATACATTCGACAGGGAACCAGTTTAGCTAAGCAGCTTACTCAGCTCTGTGCCTTTGAACGAACCCCAGGTGGAGATGAACTCAGCCAGCCAGGTATATTGGTGTTGAGCTACGATTGCATTGAGCGGTGTACCTGCTCCACTCTAAGACACAGCTTCACCAGATAAGACAATCTGGAACGGTCTGAGGGTTAGCCTAGAAAGATAGCATTAGGTTTCATTAGGTTCTGGTTGAGAACATGTCAAGGTGTAGTGTATAGTACTAGTTTATCTTGTCCAGGAATGGTATACATTTATCTGGTTGCAAGTTTTTGGCCTGTTTTAAATTGGCTGCAGTAATTCATCAGATAAGATGGTAGTAGGTGCAGGAATTCCTTGAACATATGAAGCTTAAACACTTTGACGAAAAATACCAACATGTCTATGTAGAATGTGTATGCTAGGGTCTGTATGTAGCATGTGTATGGTAGGGTATGTATCTAGACTGTGTATGCTAGGGTCCACAGAATGCTGGTTGAACTACAAAAGTCTCTGCTCACTATGTACAAGGGCTTTCACTGTGTTGTGACCATCCTATAGAACAAGATCCAGATTTAGATGAATGTGGAATTGTTCTTGAAAAACAAATGTGTTCTTATACAGACAATGTGACCGTGGTTACAGGGAATATACACATATGCTGTATTCCATTCAATTCTTTGGCCTCCAGAATTTTCATACAGTTTAATTATTTGGCTTCCAGAGTTTTGTAGTCAATTCTTTGAGTCAGTTTTGTAGTCAATTCTTTGAGTCAGTTTTGTAGTCAATTCTTTGAGTCGAGTCAGTTTTGTAGTCAATTCTTTGAGTCAGTTTTGTAGTCAATTCTTTGAGTCAGTTTTGTAGTCAATATTTTGAGTCAGCGGATGCAGCCATTGCTATTTTTCAATATCCTTGTCTGTGTGTTAGCATGCCAGTTATAGAAAACACATGGAGATTAATTAACCTGCATGCATGGGGGTTAATATGCTACCGCGTCTGAAGATAAATCTTGCTGAACAAACGCGAGTAATAACCTGACTTGAAGTCTGTGCAGAGTAGATGGTCATAAACAACCTGGAAACCCTCAATCTCTTCTCTCTTTAAAAGTCTTTTAAACGTGATGGACGCCTCCAATGTCGGAGGCGCATGGTGTATTTTGCTTAGTGAGCCACCAGTACTGTTTGCCAGATGAAGGAAGTCAAGACACCCGTGATAGAACGCATTGCAGACTCCAATGGAATCCACCTGCCTGTGTTTATACATGCCATGGACTTCACAAAGTTCAAAAGTTTACCGTTAAATATAATGACAGAGAATATGCCTTCAACTGAGGCTTAATTACTGGAACTGGTGGTTATGTGGCATTTAGGGTATGGTGACCTTTTATGGAGAAGCCATTGAAACCTGTGATAACTATTCCTTCTGTGTGTTGACAAACGGGCTGGTTATGGTCAAAGATCGGGGAGCTGTCGTAAACTATTGACCTGGTTTGAGTGGTGACTGATGGGAAAATTGCTAGTGCTGGTGATGTCTAGCAATTATAAAATTATTGCCTGTGTTATTAAATAATTTGGAAAATGTGGTATGATGTTGTAATTTGGCAATAACTTTCGGCTCTCTTATTGGACAGTTTGCTAACTATAGATCCGCTTTGTAAAGTTTGACCTAGTTTTTTAACTATATATATATAACTCATTGCTAAGGACTTGGAATTGCAGATAAACATTTATAAGTGTCTCATTGAAAGTAACAGGAAGACACGTTGAGTAAATTGTATAGCCTGTCAAGTTTAGATGTTGCTCAATTCTTGTTTGGCATTTCAAGATGTTGACCTACTTGCAAAAGTGGGAAAATAAATTTTATATTTTGTCTTTCTTTAAATACTATCTAGATGGATCTCTCAACCAGTCTCTGCCTGTTTCACCCTATCACCAAGAGAATGTTTAGTTTGTACCATTTTACTCAATAATGCTTGAGAATGGTAGTGCGCTTTACTGGTAATAAAACTCTCAAAACGTAGGCTCCATAGACTCTCATAGCACTATGATCCTCATGTGGAAATTGACCCAAGTTGCCCTATGAGGATGTTGTGACACCGTGTCAAATTCAGAATTGAATGCAAATTTGACATATTTCTTGAAATTTAAGTGGTATTTGCTTTAGGAGATGGTTTGTAAAGCATTAGACAAATGCATTGGGCCAATGCTTGAAAGTCCACCCTGGGGGGTCTAGGTATCAATGTCGCAGATGTTGTATTTCTAAATGTCGTCAAAATGGTATATGCAATGTATAAACTCTCAAAGTGGGGTGGGGTGCATATATTTTAGTATGCTACAAAGAAAGTTACATTATTTCTCATTGAGAAATCATTATTTTCTTTTTGTTTATAAAAATAATAAACAAATAACATAATAAAATATAAAATATTAATAAGAATAATACACTGTATATACATTTGTAGAGAGTGGATTCTCAGTGCTCTGCGTTCTCTACTAAATCTACTGCAGGGCTGATTATGGGAAAACATTTTGCAAGAGCAT
This sequence comes from Lepetodrilus galriftensis, assembly GCA_032361785.1. Lineage (NCBI taxonomy): Eukaryota > Metazoa > Mollusca > Gastropoda > Lepetellida > Lepetodrilidae > Lepetodrilus > Lepetodrilus galriftensis. The sequence goes on along the minus strand of JAUTBZ010162331.1, from coordinate 17,942 downwards.
AGTTTTAATATTGGTTTTGAACAATTGGAGAATTGGGCAGGTTTTGATATCAAGATTGTTCCAGCTGTGCTGTGTCAAAGCTGCAAATATTTCAAAATGTATTTACGAAAATAACCATAAAATTAAATTTTTTAATTTTTTTTTTCTTCAGTTGACGCTGTGGGACACTGGCGGCATGGAGCGCATGAGCTTCATCGGCTCCAGCTACTACCGCGGCTCCCAGGCGGCGCTGCTGTGTTACAACATGAACAACAAAGACACGTTCTCCATACTGTCTCAGTACATCCTGGACATCGTCATGAACGCAGAGGGCGCCAAGATCTTCCTGTGCGGCAACATGGCCGACAGCGACGGCGACCACGAACCAGTGACGGACGGCGACTTCGAGACATTCATGGCGGAGTGCGGGGACGTCCTGTCCGGGGTGTACCAGATCTCGTGCAAGGAGAACACCGGGATTCCGGAGATGTTCACGGATATGGCCAAGATCCTGCATGAGGAAGCCATGAGCAAGATGACTCTGAGGCGAGACTTCGTCATACGGCCCGGCGAGACTGTGGAAAGGGAGAACGGGAAGAAACGATGTTGTTGATCTTGGTGTGGAGGTTGTTGTTTGAGAGGATAATTCCGCGTGTGGTGTCATGTGATCAGACTCATCTATCGTGTCATGGATGTGCAATTTCATTGTGTATGTGGTAGTATCGGAACATTAGTAAATGAAGATAGGTGTTAATGATCTCGAGATGCATGTCTCACTGTTTCTCACCCTGTCTCACCCTGTTGAAGCATCAGGATCTGTGAGATGTGAACGTTACGGGACATCTTTATTTGTTTCATCATAGTTGGAAATGTGGATCTGAATGGAATCGACACAGCGATAAGACAATTTACCTTCTACAATTTAATTTAATTTTACATTTAATTTAATATTTTGATCTTAATGAGATCTATCCAGCCAGAATACAATATGGTTACTTAACCCTCTCTGTTTTTAAGGCAACTGAAGATGCCCTAAAGAGCAGTGCCTGTGCCTAATCCAGCAGAGAGTGGGTTAAATAATATCTATGATTTCACATATTTTATTTCAAATTTTATTTATGGAATTGTCTCGACAGTAAATGTCATGATTCTACTTATATTCCTAGGACTTCATGTCTAGTTTGTAATGAGTTTTACAACTGAAGCCAACAAGTTGTACGTTGATTCTAGTTGAAGGTAATAGTGTCAGTAATGTTACTCAGGGCTTGGAGAAATCCTTTGCACAACTATTTTGTATCAAACTTACTGCAGTAAAGCTGCAGTCACAAATCGTCACAAATGGGTGAAAGTTTCTCACAGGGACGTAAACTCCATAATCACTCACTGCGCGCACCCTAAGCCCAGTAACGATAACAATAACGAGAAAACAACATTCCGAATTTAGTATCGCTGTAGCGGTCACATGAACAAAATATTATCATCACTATCGTGTGACCAAAATGTTATCATCATTATCATTGCAGTGTGACAGGGTACTACATTTTGCGCTTATAATGAATATTACAACAATCTCGTTATCGTTATTTTTCTGGGTATGACTGCACCGTAACTCTCTCCATGCTGGAGGCAACTGGAGATGCCCTGAACAGCAGTGTCTGTTCCTAATCCAGCAGGGAGAGGGTTAATGCTTCACCAGATGCTTTTCCACAAAGCTTAGCAACTTACAAATATATTCCAACTTGCTTTTATCATTGTATTTTGCTTATTTGGTTAACTATATTGGATTTTCAAGCAATTCAGATAGAAAAGAAATTCCACCCTGCCCCAGTAAATGAAATTTTCCAAGTTTAATTTAAAATATATATTGACCCCAAAAAAAGTGAAATAAGATGAAACATGTTATGCGCTATGCAGGAGACAACAGTGTAAAACATATTGTGCCTTATTTAGATTAGGTTCATTTTTGCGAATTTTCATTTCATATTTTGACCAATAATTTACCTTGTTTTTCTAATTTATACAGTATGAAAGCATTCCCTGAATGTCGTGGTTATTTTGAAAGCATGCAAATATTCAGGATCAGAAGAGTTATTTCCCTTTAGTAACTATTCAAGTCTCGTGTAGAAATAATACTGTACTTCAAAATGACAAATGTTTGATACTGTTGTGGACATACTGTAAGCTTAGTGATCTATGTGTGATATTGGTGTGGCTAGAAATACTACACTGGAAATAATAATTTGGCAATTTAAAAAGAAAAACTTTGATTGCAATTTACTCTTATTTTGTATTTTGCAATTTACAGTTAGTCATTTTCAGAAATAAGATCCTGTTAGTATTGCATCAATGTGTATGTAAAACATTTATAACCAGAAGTCTGTGTCCAGTACTTTATTCGCTGTTTATGCAATGCAAGGAAATGATTCTTTGTGTGCAAAGAAGCAATTGTTGTGTGTATATTTATATTTTATATACTGTTTTACCATGAATTGGTTTGTACAGCATTACCTCAAATGTCCATGTAAATATATAAAATGTTACTTTGTTCATACTGAACAAAAAGATTTGCAATATATAATGTGTGCTTCTTTAACCTTCTCTATTCTGGAGGCAATTGGAGATGCCCTAAAGAGCAGCGCCTGTGGCTAATCCAGCAGGGAGAGGGTTAATCGTGATCTGCCTTATGTTGCTTCGTCTGCCTCACATAGTTAATCATCTTGTTGCTGTGGTAGATGGGGGACCAAACTGTGACATCATCATCATGACGGGATATATACTAGTTATACACTGACGGGATATATAGGAGAAAATATCTGTATTTTCCATTTCTGCGAGATACTTACGACAAACCACATGCTGAGAAGGGTCTATGTGTGTTTTGTAGTACCGTAAGTATCAAAATAGAAATATTAATAGTCATGTAGCATGTAGTTAGTGCTCCTACTTTTGTTTTAGGCCAGCAGGGGTTACTTATTTGCATTTATTCAACATACGTGGTGAATTTCTACTATGTAAAAAGTGATAGTCAACAATTTTATGTTTTGTTATTTACATCATAATTCGGGCGAATACATTTTGAAATTATTAAAGTTCCATTCTTGGATAAAAGTAATTTTATTACCTTGAGAGGTCACAATGACTGTTATTTGTACATTAGTTTATTGCTTGCATAATCCAAATTATTGAAGAGCTTGAAATACGCAACTAAATTTTACATCATTCTATTTACAAATTTAACGCAACTGTAACCAGCAGAAAAGTGGCAGTGACAAAATACATTTGTTATTTGTATTATTTGTAGCCACATGGAGATGCTTACAGGTGGAAGAATAGAATCGCCATGGATACCCCTAAGGTGGTACATTGGTAATTCATCCTAGAGATGCTACTATGCAAGTTTGCCATTGTATGTATATCCTCTGTGAATGACATAATTTACGAAGCCGTGTTGTATATATTTTTCATAATTTTTTTCCTTGGTTTTCATGCAAGTATTTCAATATATATACAGTAGACCTCGCATATAACGGACTCATTGGGACCGGCTATTTCTGTCCGTTATATGCAAAGTCCGTTATACGCAAAGTCCGTTATACGTATGCCGCAATTAGCGTTAGACAGGGCCTGGGACTTCAGATTCAGTCCGATATATGCGATGTCCGGTTTATCCGAGGTCTACTGTACATGTATATCATTACTGGTATATACCGGTAAAAGATGTATCACAGTGCTGCTATAAATTGGTATATTAGCATCAGTACTATATTCAATTTCATGTGAGAAATGGTTATGAGGTCATGCAACAGTGGTTGCAACAAATTCCATTGGAACTATATAATATTATATACTGCAGAGCTTCATAATTACTATGTTGCATCCATCAGTGCCATCCGCAGCGACGTTAACACTTCATATTCACTCACTCACCATCAGTAGCAGCTGGTGCTCGCAGGTTTCCTTCAACAACCAGTGCTACAGATGTTGCAGGTTTCCTCATCCCCATATAAAATTTGAGCTTGAGCTTGAGTTCGAAATCGTTCTCAAAGTTTCGTAATCTCAGGGTCCAGTTCCATGGATTGATATCGTCGCAAATGTAGTGCTATGATTGTTCTGTGGAACTGAGCACTGGACCATCGTGTGTAGCCAATGGTAAACTATCCCAATTTGAACATTTAAGTTATACATGTGTTGTATATATGAAGCTGATATGATATACATATTTGTAAGAAACATGAATAAACTTTCAAATGTGCCTTTTTGTTGTTGTCATTATTGAAAAAGTACACCAAAACCTCATCATCCTATGAAATTGTTGTTCCTAACACATGTTGAGTAGGGGGCTGCTCCTTTCTTGCTGTTCTGTTTGTACTTTCTGTCGACTGTGTGGTGTTGATCCTTGGTAACTGTGCATGTGTCGGACAGACAGAACAGCTATAAAGGAGCAGCCCCTAGAATACTCCCATCAAGACAGCCACAGGGAAGAACATAAGACATTTCTCCTGAAATATATGCAATTTATTATGTGAGGCACAAGAGGTTGTGATGACTGTACAACAAAATATCAATGGCATACTGTGCAGTGGAGGTCAATACCTCTAAAACTGGTACACAACTGGCGATCTCACACCACATTACTCCTAATTGTGTACCTGGTACACATCAAAAGGAATTAAAATACTTCGCCCATTCAACATTCTTGTTACACAGATAAAAGATTCAAACATAATACATGTATTACTTATCTACTTTTATATCTGCATTCAAACTCAGTAATTCTATGAAATATGTAATAATCATGGTTTAGGCATGCAAATTCAGGAGATATTACTTTAGACAAAATCACAACTTGCATTATGATCAATACAATTAGTATTGCATATTTTTTTACTTTCTCTAATAACAATATATATGTTTTATGGGTCGATATATTCCATATAAATACTACAAATTAACTAATAATTTGATTTGTGGGTGAATTATTGTTTTCATCACAGCGGGAATCTTGAACCCATCTGCGCCGACTGAATAACAAAAGAAAAATATAGGTACATGCAAAATATAGTTTATGCCAATTAAAAAAAAAAAGACTTTTTTTTCGTATTACTAAGTGTATTACTAAACTTGGGTCATTAATATTTAATACCAGTAATGGGATATGGTAGTATCCATTTTAATAATAACTAATTTAATATTTCATAATTCAGAGGGAATAACTACTTTGCCACTTCTAATTGTATGTGATAATGATCTGAAAATGTAGCCACTGATAGAACAAAGGGGCACAACTCTTCCAGCCATATTCAGTTTACTCCGGTCTTCAAATCTCTGTAATATAAATGAATGATACATATCCTAAATTGCACAAATTCCAAAGATAAATTTGTAATAAAATATGAACATTAATATTGAACAAGGTAACTTTAAATACAAATTAATCGAAAACTCGTTGTCATAGTTACACAACAGAATATTGTCAGATAGTATCTCAAAACGTACAGCAGGTAGACTACCATCTTTTCGGTGACGTGGCTCTCCTCACGAGAAGTTAGAAAAGACATGTTTTCATAAATGTAGCTGTGCAATCCTATTGCATGATATTGGACCCCGTTCCACAAAACAACTGTGGCGCTACGCGTCGTAACTCCTATCCGTTAACATAGAGTTACGACTCTCGTAGCGCTACAGTTGTTCTGTGGAATGAGATCAGAAACAGGTAAATGTTAATCTGATATAATATTGTGGTACCATTGAGAAAAATGCTCAAATTACTTGATTCAACTATACAATAATATTTCAGAATCCTATACATGTTCATAGTGCTGGATTTACCCATGCATAAAGCCATGCACTAATGAAGGAACAGAAAAGTGAAGTAGGTCAAGATTACCTAAATCCAACTTTATATTAATTATCCAATATATATTCAAAGCTAGAGACCAGTTGGCAAAAACATATTAAAGGTAATTTTTCAAAATGTTTAAACATGTTCACGATGTCAACATATTAGAATTATGCACATAATTGAACAAACTGCAAACATCCAAAATTTCTAACTGCATTCTAATTCATATACGTACATACTCATAATTCCTGAACAATCATATCACTGGCAAGAAAATTAAGGTTACCCCTTAGTAGAATTCACATTCATGCAACTGTATGTACATGGTTGGGAAGTTCACATATCACCATCTATTCCAGAATGTCATGGTTTGACATCACAATGAAATTAGAGGACAATGTAAACGGGGCTGGCTGAATATGTCTGTCAATAATCACCGTCATTATTGATATGGAACTAAATATAGTAATGATTATCGATAACTACATGTTTTTGATACTTTTGTAGATTTATATATACGGTACCCGGTATACTGGTTACAGGCCTATTATCGCCTAAAATATGAACGTTTTCCTGGATTATGGCACACCGTTCGTTTTTCCTAATGATGTATTTTTGACATTTTTAAGTGATCTCAATGACAAACTAATAGAGCGATATTTTTGTACATCGTGTAAAAAAGAAATTGCTGTAGAGATTGATGGAAATTGTGCTACACCATAACTACATGAAAGGACATTATGGCTGACGAACAAATATAAACAATCAACTTATTGTTTAGTCACGTGATCAACCCTCTGATCTGTGAATTTGCAAATTTTGCAAATGTTGAAGCTACATGTAATTGGTGTTAATTTGAAATAAACTACAATTATTGCTCCAATTATCATCTATTGGTGATTAGTAGGTGTTCTTTATTTGAAATGTTGTAATCCAAATCATAGGTCCTGGGCGATAATAGGCCCGTAACCAGTATATCTAAATAAAGTTTGTATTTACTTGTAACTGACTTCGCTAAGATGGGAAGCAAGCAACAGATTGCAAGTTTGTAAAGAAAGGCATATAATGTTTTCCTATATTTATATCTCGTACATTTTGTCCAAATACATATATATATATATATATATTTCCAATAACTTGTGAATTAAGGGAAACATTCCTTCAGGAATGATTTGTCTGATATTTAAATATTGGTAATTGATCGATAATGAACCAACGATTATCGATGTTTCATATCTGTATCCAGCCAACCCTATAATGCAAAAGAATCGTATCACACAATCCTATAGAAATAACAACATATTCATAAAATTCCTGGAATTATCGCTGAGGTCACCATGTTATAGGCAACGGACGTTCTGATTCAAACAGCACTTTCTAAAAGGCTAAAATCGCTCAACTCTGCATAGCTGTAGGTATATTGCATTGAAATAATCTGGAGACTCGGGGCAGGTGCTTGAAAAAAACATTAGTAATGAGGGGGACAAAAACATGTCTCAAAAACTACATGAATCAATTGCATCATAATGTCCAAAACAATTGTCTATCCTTCATGCTGATATCATACTGGCCCCAAGATTACAATACTGAGTTTGTTTTTAGTGTTATGTCATGCTCAACTCATGTTTTGTTCACAAATCCTCATTTAAAATTTGAGCTTGAGCATGAAATCAAACTCAAAATGTTTCATAATCTTGGGGTCTAGTATAGTCAAGCTGCAATAATGAGAAAAACATTCTGAATTTAGTTTCGCTGTAGCAGTCACAGTAACGAAATCTTGTTATTGTAATTGTTATCATTGCGGTGCGACCAGATACTACATTTTGCATTTATAGTGATTTCAACATTCTCGCTATGGATAACATTATCATGCTCAGTGTGACTGAGCCTTTAGTTTGCATATTGTCATGTCTAAGTTTCATTTGAATTAATTTCATTGATCAAAATTGTATGTTTTGATAATGTGATATAAATTTGTCATGTACTGTATTTCTTGCAAAATAATTAACATTTTCTTACATGATTGTCGTGACCGATTCCAAATTAAATTCACAGTTTATTGTTAACATTAGAACGAGTCAACTTTGAGCATGCAGTGCATTTTAACAATTAAGTTTTCTTTATATTAAAATATGACTTTAAAATATTTACACATCCTATCTTTGCTAATGTATAAGTTCATGCAGTAAATCAATATAGTAAATTCAAATTCATATAAATGTGTTCTCAAGTATTCACAACACACTAGTGTTATCAAGATTTATCATAACCTAACATGAAAAGAAGTACAAATTAGACTTCAAATGTTTGTATAAAATAAAAACGATATATGTAAGACTATATGACCCCATGGAGACGAACGTCTTAATTGTTTGTATTTCAATTCTGAACTATTCCCACGACAAAGACATTAATATTTCAGAAAACTATGACGCCTCTGCATCCGCGAGATTAACAACAGTTTCCATCGGTTCGTCTTCAGTCTTTTCCTCATTCATTTGGATTTCATTTTCACTTGGATCGTCTCCCTTTGGAGACATTGTATCACAATTGTCCGAAGGCTCCTGATGTTTCTCGTCCTCATTTGAAGATTTCACTTCCGGATTGTCTGCATTTGAAGAAGTCTCTCCTTCAGAATTGTCTCCCTTTGAAGATGACTCTCCCTCAGCTTTGTCTTCCTTTGAAGACTTGTCTTCAGGATTATCTCCCTTTCCCTTCGAGCAAGCTGCTTCGGATTCACCTCCAATCGAAGACTCTCCTTCACGATGGTCTCCCTTAGAAGACTCTCCTTCACGATGGTCTCCCTTAGAAGACTCTCCTTCACGATGGTCTCCCTTAGAAGAGTCCCCTTCGCGATGGTCTATCTTAGAAGACTCTTCTTCACAATGGTCTCCCTTTGAGGACTCTTCTTCAGGATTATCACAGATTTTCTCCACGGTTGTTTCGACGTCCTTTTCCTTGGTTTCTTTCTCCTTGTCCACATCCATTGGCGTCTCGGCACTGGTTGGATTATCGGCAGAGTTTGAAGCTCCTCTGGATGTTGCGACTTGTCCTACGGGGGATGTACGCTTTCCTTCTAGAGGTACTCGGCGCTGCAAAACACAAATAACATGACGTACAGGTCAACTTTCTTGATTATCTAACAATAACATGAACATAACTGTATGCCACTCATCCAAACTCGCTGGAATAACTGAAAACTGAAAACTGAAAACATCATGTATATGAAATCCATGTTTTAGCAATAATGACAATCTAGGAATATTGAAGATATTGCTTTTGCAGCAGGAGGAAAACAACAACTGTGGGACTGAGTGTTGCAGTAAACCTGCGAGCCAGCACTTTGCTGGTACTGATGAACCAAACAGGATAACTGCACTGCAGCTGTACAGACTGCATCATAGCAATATCGCAATGGAAAGGTAACTTCCACGAACATTGATGCCGAGCACCCAGGGCTGGTCTGAACTCGGAACCAATGGCTCTGAAATGACGAGCTACCAAGATGCTACATCACACCACTGTCAAAAAAGCCGTATTAAATGCGGAATAGATGATCAGATGAACACATAATGGGAAGGCAGTTTAAAAAATAGATTTTTTAGTCTTACTAGTATTTCAATACAATAAAATATTTGAAAAAAAGTATTTTGTTTCTTTTCCGTTAAGTTTCGTAATGAAAAATATATCTGAACTACGATAATAAGTAACGGTGTACATAGAGCTTCGTAGAATAGTCTGAATTAAGAAGACTTGAAACAATTAAGAAGAATTGAAACAAAACATTTTGAAAGCCATTAACTGGCAGCAAATTTTCTAATTTTTAGGAAGTTGTACCATATTTTCAAAAACAAAAGACCAAAAGTTATGGTAATGTCCATACAAATTTCATAACATATCTGAATAAACAAACTATGAATAAGAGACAACAAAAATACTCAATATCCAACAAAAACAACCATGCTTACATCAATAACAAGAAACACAAAAAATACAACTGAAAAATTAAGATGACTGACTAAATCAACTAACATATCACAAAATATAAAGCAAAAGAATAAATAAGAACCCTATATGTTAATTCAATAGGTGCTGCTTTACCAATCTTTCATCATGTAATTTCTATAGAACATTTTGGCAAGTCAATTAGACTATTTAACATTGATGGAGAGATAATTACTACCATTCAGAGAGGATGCTTATAAATGAATCCACAGCCATGTAATATTATACAGTGGACCTTGCATGTAACGACCTCGCATAAACCGGACACTCGCCTATAACGTACTGAATCCGAAGTCCTGATCCCGTCTAACGCTAATTACGGCATATCAGTGTTCGAAATAGAGCCTGTCTGCACATCCACGACAGGTTATTTTCAGCGAGGACTGGCAACGTTTTATCCTTGCACGCCCGCATTTCGTGCAACTTTTTGTTTGTTTTTCAAGAAGCATATCCATCGGGCGCTGGCCAACATGTATGAGGACGGGTAACTTCTCAGACTTACCAGTCCTCATGTCTGGCAGTGAAATTGCTGGAGTTTTAATACACTAGGCATATGTGTATAACGGACTTCGCATGTAACGGACAACAATAGCTAGTCCCTGGATACATTATATGCGAGGTCTACTGTATATATATATGGCTTCTACTAGTTTTGGCCAGAGGAGTTACCTGAGAAACGAGGAGTCATTGACTTGTACACCAAAAATGAAATGATTATTCGTGTATGCTAACTGAACACTGGAGATAACAATTGACACATAACTCTCGAGTTTGAACGCGACAATGTTACAGATTTCGTAGCAAATAAAACGAACACACAGAATCCACGGTCCACAATTATTGCATGCTGTGAAAGTCTACAACGTCTCGAAAACAAATAAAAAAGGAAAGGAAAGTAAACATATATTGAATTGAATAGCTACTGGCTGAAACAAAACTCGAAGCAATTGCCAGAGAACCAGTTGACTTGACGACATTAATGCCATACCTGTTGTTTTGCAATGATTAGTAGGTATCTCACAAACCTGGATGTAAATACAAATTATTAATAAAAGATTGGATTGTTTGGGGCTTAAATATACAAATATTATATCATTGAAATTATTATCAACAAAAGGGTATTAATTAAAGGGTTGCAGGCCATGCAGATTAAATTGTAGAAAATGATATCAGTATTTCAGTTGCAACTCTTTAAATACTACATTCTAATTACCATGGTTACAGTTCTATTAATAGATCACAATCATGCATAATACTCTCTTACCTCCTCCTCTATAGCTTGTTTCACATATTTCTATAAGGGCAAGAAGAGTTAATGAATAAATAAGTTCAGCTGCATTGCACTGAAATCAATGGTCAACTTTAAGCCTGAACGGACAAAAATATAAGCCACTCACATTGCAGTTGTAAAAAAATGTTTCGATAAAACCATAAAGAAATAACAGGTTTGCATACAAACCTACTATTGCCACTTCAATATACCAAATCCAGCTCCCCCCCAAAAAGTAACAATGGTAAATGTATTTTTCTTTCTCACCCAAAATTCTTAAAATATAAATAAATAATAAATTAATAATATTAGTATTCATAGGAAGACAATGTCATCTACTACTGAATTGTTCTAGTGATGTTTAAATTCACCAGCAAACCACATGTCACAACCTACATGAAAAACAGCACTGAAGCTAGCCTCACCTCGTAATGGTTCCCGATGAGATGCTGCATCTCGTGTCTGACCAGGGTCTCGGAGACGGCAAACTCTCGGTCACAGTACTGGCAGATGTAGACGTTCTGCGGGTCCTTGGCTGTGGACGGACCTGGAACTGGCTCGGGATCCGGCGTCTTGGACGTGCTGGGCTGCGGATCCTCCTCCATCATCACCACTACTTTCTTCTCCACCTTCTCCACCTTGATGACTATTGGTGCAGCAGATCCAGAAGCAGATCCGGAGGCAGATCCAGAAGCAGATCCAGAGGCAGATCCAATCTTCTTCTCCTCCTTCTTCTGAGTTATCCTTTCCAGCTGTCGTTCAAGCTTCAGCTGCTTCTCCTTCTTGGTCTTTGCCTTGAGGATCTCGGCAGCTGTTCCACCCTGGAACTTCTGGGCGATCTCTATGGCTTCCGAGATGTCAGGCTCCTTGTACTCTTTAGCCCTGTCCGACTGTCCGTTCTGCGCCAACCAGTCGGAGAGTTCCGGGAGAGGGCAGAAGTGGACACGAATGTGCTGAGTCAGCAGGTACTGCTTTGCGACGCTGTAGTCGCAGTAGGGGCAGCAGAGGTCGTTGCGGACCATGTGGAACTTGAGGTGAGCCAGGAGGTGGTCTCTGCGGACGTTTGCAAAGGGGCACCGGTCACAGCGATACAGTTTCTTGGGTTCGAACTCGGTCTCGGGAGGAGCGTTCTCGTACAGGTCTAGATGGTCGTGAATGACGCTGATCGTGATAGGTTCTTTGGTGTCGATAGGAGGGAGAGCACTGGCAAGGGCCACATCTGCTGGAACGTGGGCTAGATGCTGGAGATTGGTCAAGGACTGGGCTGCCAGGAGGTTCTGATTGGGCATCATGTGAAGCTTGAGATGCTGGGCAAGGAGGTTGTTGGATGGAACACTGTAGTCACAGAAGTCGCACACGAACCGCTGCTTGCTTCCATGGAGTTCAGAATGTCGTTCAAAATGGGAACGCTTAGCACTAGCATATGGGCACTTCTCACAACAGTACTTCTTGAATCTCGCAATTTCAAGCAGGGTGTCTACCTTTTGTTCTGGCATGATTTCATTGGTGTCGGAACTTCGATCGTCGTCGTCGTATCCATTCAGACCCTCTTGCATTGCGTGGTCATGCACCAGATTGTCATTGAAGTCTGGAACGTAGTGCTGCTGATGGACTTTCAGATGATGAGAAAGGAGTCCCTTGGCTCCAACGTAGTAGTCACAGTGAGGACACTTCATCAGCGGGTGCTCGCTGTTTCGGGGCCCATGCATCATCTCGTGAAGCTTGACATTTCTATTGCGAATATTGGTGTACGGGCAGAACTGACACTTGTGAAGTTTCTTGTATGCCCCGTTCTTCAGGACATACCCTCGCCTGTTTCCAACTGAGCACTGGGTGGCAATTTTCATCGGGGACACCGATGGACTTGTAGACAAGCTGGCAGTGATCTTTGATCCGATAAGGCGTTGTTTCAAGGAAGCCACCTCGACTGCGTCGAACAGCACGCTTGCATCGGACATGTCGGACTTGCATGGAGATGGATGAACAGTCGGCATCAGCGGCGGCAGCATCAGGTTAGCCTCGTAGTCCTCGTGGATCTTTGTGTGCTGCTTCAACAGTCGTCTGTGCGTCACCCAGTAGTCGCAGTATTCACACTTGTACTCGGCCGTGGGCTTGGGCCGATGGAACTGCTTGTGGTACAGCATGTCATTCTTGCTGTTGCTCCTATATGGACACTGTGGACATCTGTGCTTCTTGGGTGTTACTACAATCACAGGATCCATCTGCTTCTTCTTGGGAGTCACTTGGGGAGATTTCTGTCCCTTTGGCCAATTCTTCCTGTTTGTGTGCAATCGCATGTGCTGGTGAAGCAACCTTGGAGCGCACACGTAATATGGACAGTATTTGCACTTGTACTTGTTGATAGCTTGTGGCTGGTGGTAGGTCATATGGAAATTCAGAAGACCTCTCTTCGTAGCTTTGTACGGACATATGCTGCACATGTACTTCTTTCCTCTTTCGTTGGGAGATTCTGCTCGCATCTGGTCCTCAACTGGTAGGATTTGCTCCTCTGCGGGAACCTCCATTCTCTGTCGCTTCCTGATCTTCAACACCTGATTCTTGTCACCGACCCCATGCTTCTCTCGAATATGTCTGTATGCCAAGTAATCTCTGGGAGATTGGAAGTTGCAGATCCTGCACAAGTAGGAGTCGACGTATTGCTCTGTTATGATGGTCTTGCCAGGCATCACTTGTGGTATGGGCTCACCCATGTGGGCATAGTCATCATAAGTCTGTCCATCCGGATCACCATATCCTTTGCCATACTTGATGTGCACCTTTGTGAAGGTGTGGTAGTCCGTCTTTCCGTGCGTGCAACGTAGATGTCGATACAGTGCACTCCTGAAGTTGCTAGTGAAGGAACAGAGACAGCAGGTAAACGGCTTCATATTGTGCTTCTGCATGTGTCGAATGATATGGGATCTGATCGATGCTTCAAACAGACACTTGCCACATTTCCAGACCTTCTTTACGTCTCCACTTGCAGTCTTCTTCATGGCCACATATTTCTTCATATTTGCTATACTGGCATCATTAGCAGCAGGCTCTCTGTTTGTTCTATCATAGAAGTATGTAGACAGCGTCTCTTTGGCCACTTTTGAGTCGAGCAATACTATTTTGGCTTTACTGTGCCGATGTCTTCTCTTGAGGTGTCGGCCAATATCAGTCCTCCAATTTGATCTGTAGGAGCACACACCACACTTGAACCTCTTGCAATGGGACACATCTTCAGCTAAAGCATTGGCATCGCCTTCTATTTCAGCAGATGTATCATCTGCTTGAATCTCAGAAGCAGGCAACTCTCGCATTGGAGTTCCTTGCTGGCTAGAACACTCTGTGTGGTAGGTATCTCTGGCAGTCTTGAAGTCGAGCATGATGACATATCCTCCATCTGTTGGATGCTTGTCCCTCAGATGCTTCTTCACATCCCATTTCCAGTTGGATCTTCGTGAGCAAACTGAACACTTGAAAGGCTTACAGTAACCATGTGACTTGGGATCGCTGTACTTAGTGTTCTCGGTTGGCATGGACGATTCCTTGCTCTCGCTCTTCACCGAGTCCGGAGTCGGCTGCCGTTCACGTCGCTCGGTCTTCTCTTCTGGGAGTGGCGTTGTGTTCCCAGCATACAAGAACTCGGTTCCATCGGGCACATAGATGAGCCTGACCTCCTTGTTGGGATGGATGTAGTGGTAGTGCTTCTTGATGTCTCCTTTGATGGCTCCTCTCTTTCCACACTCCACACACATGTACGGCTTGTCCGTGTCTGTGTCTCCAAGTGCCGCTGGCTGACGGAACGTGTTCTTCTTGCTGGGCGCCCGCAGGTCATGGTACTTGTTGCTTGGTGTTTTGCCATTTGAAGGTTTTTCCTTCTCAGTTTGCGTCTTACTAGGCGACGTGATCCCATCCACCTCTTTGTCATCCTTTTCCTTGTCAACCTCCTTAAGGAAGATGATGCTACCGATGCTTCCACTGTGGATGGTGCGGAGATGCTTGCTGACACTCCATCGGAAGTCTGACCTGAACGGACACAGGGAACACTGGTATGGCTTTTTCATCTTCACCTCGCCGGACTCGGCTTCCATCTTGGCTGCCAGTTGCACGTTGAAGTGGTGCTCGCGACGCACATTGGGCTGGGTGTCGAGATAATCCTGGATAGTCGTCTTGGCCTCGTCTACGGACAGCGTTTCCACATCTTCGGTAGAAAAAGGATGGTCTTTCTTCATGTGCTTGCGAACATCCCACTTCCAGTTGGATCTCCGACCGCACACCGGGCACTTGAACTGCTTCAGATTGAAGTGAGTGGCGACGTGAGCCTTCAGCTTAGATGGGGCATTGGTTACAAAGTCGCAGTGATCGCACTTGGCAGGTGTGCCTTCCTTCTGTGGAGTTGCACTGGAGGTCGTGCTCAATGAATCAGATTCATGCTCAGGCTCATGCTCCTCCAGACTCTGATCAAGCATAGGTTCCGGCTTCGGTATAAGTAGTTCCGGTTCTTGCTTGACCACAGGCTCATCATGTTTTTCTATCTTTTCGGGAGTTGTCTTCCCATGCATCCTGGACTTCACAGCTTTCCTGTCGGGGCGGATGATCATGTAGTCCTTGATGTCCACGTCCGTAGTGTCTTTAGGCATCAAGTCTGAGTGGTGGCGAAAAATATGTCGGCCAATGTCACCCCTCCAGTAGGTTTGATAATCACACTGCTTGCACTGGTATGCTTTCTCTTCCTTGTGCATGTGAGAGTGACGCTCCATCTCCGACTTCCACTTGGTTGTGAACTCGCACGCCGGGCATCTGAATATCTGTGGAGAAGACTTCTTCAGAGGAACAGTGGCGACTCTCTGAACAGACACATCTATGGGCTCCATACTGTGGTCTCTCCTCATGTGGACATTCAAATCGCCAAGGTATTTGTATTTCTTCATACAGTAAGGACACTTGAATCGTTTCTCTATGGAGTGCACAGCCATGTGACGACGTAGGTCAGAAGGCCACTTCGCGATGTAGGAACAGAACTTGCACTTCGCCTTTTCTTGCCAGGATGTGTCAGTGCACGATCCCCATGATTCACCCAAGTCATCGATGTCAAAGTCGTCATCATCAAAATCATCCGATGCCTCGTGCGACATCTCCATCGGGTTGTCTCTCATCTCCCTCAAGCTCGTGTTGTGCTTCAGCTTCATGTGCCGACCTAGATCGGACACCCTCCTGTACGACAGCCCGCACAACTCGCAGGAGTTCCTCTTTCCAGAAGCCTTGAAGGATCCTGGCTTCTTGTCCGGTGCACTGGGATCGTATTCTTCATCATCTGGATCCAGCATAGGGATTTCCTCTTCCTCTCCATCCAACTCTGGCTGTTCTTCTGTTTCATTCATCACACTGGCTTCATCACTGACTGCTCCGAACACGATGGACGCGTTCTTCTCAGTGAAAGGATGATGATCAGTCATGTGTCTTTTCAGGGCTCCAAAGTGACCACTGGAATAGCTGCATATATTACACTTGAAGGACTTGTTGGCGTTATGGTTCTCCATGTGTCTGTCATAGTTAGGCTTAAAGTCAGTTGCATATGAACACTCAGGGCATTGGAATTGTGCAGACGATTTACCATGGCTAGACTTGTGCTGATAGAAGTCGTTCTTGCTCTTGGTTTTGAAAGGACACAGCCAACAAGAGAAGGTCTTGGCTCCTGTGTGACAAGCCTTGACGTGCTTCACAGCTTGATGTCGATTCTTTCCACTATACAGGCACAGCTTGCACTTGAATATATTCAGTCCAGCTGCAGTTTTCACAGACAAAATGTGAGGATAGGCTTTTTGAGAAATGACCTTCTTCTTGATGACTTTACTCTTGGAGGACACCTTAGAGAGGGCTCTCCTGAACAGAGACAGTGCAGTTTTCTCCTTGGGAAAAGACTTTCTTGATCCTGAAGATGATGCAGTAGGAGTAGAAGGAGGTGTTGTAGTGTTTGTAGATTCAGCAGAAGCAGCAATTTCATTCAGTAACCCGCCTTCTTCAAATCCATGTAGGAGACGACCCTCAGAGAGCTGCTCCTTGTGGGCGAACTGAATATGCCTTCTGACCTTGTGCTTATACTTGGTGGCATATTCACAGAACTGGCATGGGAACACATTGATCTTGGCGCCGTGAGTGTCAATCTGGTGGTAGAGAAACATCTTGGACTTGGTTGTGGTGTAGCTACACTGGTTACATCTGTAGTTCCTGTTGACGAGGGGAGGAGGCAGGCTGCTTCCTCCTGAAGGTCCTAGAGCTACTTCTCCAGACTCCTCCTGTTCCTCGCCATCTTGTTCCGCTTTATCTTCAGTCTCCATCTTCTCAGCAGCAAAGTCGACGTCTCCAATGCTGCTGTCGATGCCGACCTCTCCAACGATGCTGTCAGGGTCGGTGACTTCTCCTGCTTCAATTTCTTCCGTCAAGGCACCCGGGACCTCGACTGCTTGCGACTTGTGTCTGTCCCTGTTACATCTGTTTTTGTGTCGACGGAAGATGTACACGTTCTTCGTTGCAAACTCACAGAAGCCACATTTGAGTACGGGTAGATTATATTTGCTCTTGGGCATTGCGTTCTGGGAGGCTCACTCCCTTTTAAGGATTCTCTCTGGATAAAGGAGTCCCTGCAACAGACAGAAAGATGACATAAACTTCTGATTTAAATAAATACAATTGATAAAACATTTAATATTTTACATTTTTTTTTAATTCGGGTTTAGAGCTACTTTCAAGATTCTTTCACTTATGTCATGGCATGTCAGTTTAAAGGCATAATATCACAGCTGATAGACCTGGATAATGGACAAACGAATTTCGATCTGAGACTAATTGCGCTTG
>JAUTBZ010162320.1:0-10885 GCA_032361785.1 Lepetodrilus galriftensis | reverse complement strand
ACAGGCGGATGAATACGCAACAGCTGATTAGGGTCACCCTATCGAAGAAGCTGTTTGTCAGCAATTTTGCATGGTTTACTACATTAAAATGATTATATGGAATAATTAGAATAACCCACTCGATACGAGTGATTACGGAAAATATTTCCATCGTGAAATTAATGTTCAAAGTTCATTACTAAAGCTCGGCACTTTGAACATTAATTTCACTCGGGACATATTTTCTTTCCATAATCACTCGTATGGAGTGGGTTATTCTCTTTCTTTTTTTTACTTTAATATTCAGTTGCCTTTTGAAACAAAATTACAGGCATTTTGAAATGTCTGTCCCTGATTAATTATATAATTGTTGAAGTCATTAATAAGTCATGTTTTCCAATTTGTGATCAATTTCTCTAATCCTGTTTGGACAATTTTCATATATGGAACTATTTCCTATGACACCGCTTTGTTTACAGAATTATCTCCCTTTGAAGATGTAGTTTGTAAACATGGGGTTCATCTAGCAGCTGATTAGATCTGTTTGTATTAGTATTTCATCGTGATGGACCAACATCAAGTGATCGGCACGTGCCGGACGATGTGCCCATTAGAAGAGTTCAAAATGTGTGTGCAAGATGAGGTTATCTAGAGAATGTTATCACGTGCATTTTGTAAATAATAAAATAGTTGTCCTATTTTCGATCATGACTGAATGAATTATGAAGTCTGTCACTGTTGTGATTATCGGGGGTTACGGGTTTTTATAAGCTGAAATGTCTCGTACACCACGAGAGCGAAGTGTGTGTGAAATGTCAGCTGTTAAAAACCCATACCCTGCAGACCAGTAAAAACCTGTATCCCGCGGAAATCGCGCTAGTAAAGATTGTATCCAAAATAGGCCTTGTACGGAACAATTGAGACCTTGCATGTGACGTCAATCAATACGTCACACAGCATTGTTGGTGGCAAGACAATGGGATTTTCCGCCGTTGCTCACGTCATCTGCCACCCAAACCGTTTTCTGCCACCCGACGATTGTTACGTGCAAGGCCTCAATCGTTTGGTTGGCAGAAAACGGTGTGGGTGGAAGAAAACAATCAGATGCCATGCAGATGCATGAGCAATGGCATCAAGTCCCATTGTCTATCCACCCACAATGCTGTGTGATGCACATGCAAGGTCTCAATAGATCTAAACTTTAAGAAAGTGAACTTAAATTTTCAAGCAGAATTGTTTTTCTAACATACGAGTCGAGGGCGGCTTGCCATGACGTCACAACTCTTACCTACCAGCCAACGGCCAAACCGGGGTGTACGACTTTTTACGGGACACTTCTCAAGCAATCAAATCGCTAGAATCACTGCATATTTTGGATAATATCAGTTGTTTTCCTAGTTCCGGGTCAATGACATAAAATTCATTCTCGGGAGCACCTTTAGAATTGAGTACCACATTTTCCCCATATTGTATTTCAACATGTTCAAGCCATGTTCAAAATTACCGCTGGAAACTTACTGGCCCGAATAATGATATGAATAACAAATGTTTACAAAAAACATGAATTTCTACTGGCCCTGGGGGAAATTTTGAATACTGATCATTTCAAGTATCCTTCATGGAATTTGGAAATACCATTTATCTATTGACCGGTGGTTTGTTTTGGCATTTGGTGCTGTATTCTAAAGATAACAATAATTAATTGTTACATTCACCCAGTCTTAGTTTTTGTTGTAATTCATGCTCAATGGTGATTGTACTAGTTTCAGGGCATAATGGGAGAAATTGATCAATCAATGGAACTACAGATTTTCTGAAACCAACTAATCAGCAAAGATGTGCAATTCACTTTTAAGACACCATCGACACACACAGGGCAATGCTAGTGTATAATTACATGTTCGTAAGAAGTTGCATACATGTACATGCATCAGAAACCATGTTGATTACCGACTAACAATAACATATCAGTAGATCTGACCTGAGCTTGCAGTTAACACGGCTGCGAAGCACTTGAAAGAAATTGCAGGACTATTTGAGTGTTTCATAAACATAGAAAAAAAGCAAAAAATAATTTTGTCCTTTAAGTTTTGCTATTTGTTATTACTTTTTATTCCTGTTGTGTAGGCGCGAGAGAGAAGGGCTGCTCCACAAACTGGAACTTCCCACGCAGATTAAATCAGTGGGTCGAGGACGTGCACGGTCACGGTCAAGGTGAGTCCTTCAATCTCTGAGTTTGTAATTCAGTGTGAGTGAGTGAGTGAGTGAACATGGAGTGATACTGAAGCAAGATTAAATTTATTTGACCACAAATTGATGTTATTTTACTCTTGAATTCGGTCAGGATTTTTTACGACTTTGGTCCTGGGACATACTAAAATATGTGACCAGTCATTGCAATAATTAATCATATTAATAGCATCTGACCATATATTTTAGGCACAAACCATGTTTTGTCCATGCATTTATCCTGGTATATGTCTGATTACTTGATGTAATACCAGCATCTAAACACAAACAACACATCACTCAACACCCACCCACACTTTACATACCATGACAAAGAACATTCACTCAAAATTATCTCGGCCACAAACACACCCCAACAATTGTATAATACAACACCTACTAAAACTCATGTCGTCCACAAACAACACTCGCCATCCCAACCAATGTGTCTACCACAGATGACATGTCGTCATTTATGTTCCAGACCCCAAGGTCGTCATGACCTGGCAGTGAAGGAGTATTGTCGTCCAGCTGCAGGTCGCAGTGACCCAGACCCCTCCACCCTGAGGCCAGCCCAAGTCCTACATGCCACCGTCCACTATCTGCTGAGCAGGTGTGTGTGGTACTGACACTGTCAACATGCTTAGATAAGTGAGTGATGTCATTCACCAGATCAGTGAGTGACGTCATTCACCAGATCAGTGAGTGACGTCATTCACCAGATCAGCAAGTGACGTCGTTCAACAGATCAGCGAGTGACGTCATTCACCAAATCAGCAAGTGAACCAAATCAGCGAGTGACGTCATTCACCAAATCAGCGAGTGACGTCATTCACCAGATCAGCGAGTGACGTCATTCACCAGATCAGTGAGTGATATCATTCACCAGATCAGTGAGTGACGTCATTCACCAGGTCAGTGAGCTTGTCTTAGACGCTTTCCTGTCCCTGTATCCTACACAGAACTCGATATCTGTTAGCAGGACCAACCCGATACCGCCTACTGGACATTCCTATAGGCCTGGTAAGTGGTTGGTACAGCACGTAAACTAGTACAAATGTGTAGACTGTAGCCACAATAGCCATCACCTAATATGGGAACAATGTATTTTCTAAACTGGTTCTTAATGAATGCGCCGTTGGATGAGCTTGCCACTTGGCCTCGTAGTAGTTGTCATTATTAGGAGCCTAACTGTACCCAGGAGTCAGTTTCACGATGAGGCTCCTGCAATTTCTTTCATGTTGTTATAGATTACTATATTTATCTTCCCATACGACTGCTGCAGAACATAATGTATTTATTTGTAGTGTTGTCAGTGAGCGCCACAGCCAGGGGGGTAACTGGAATGTCGTCTACGACTTCGTGTTTGACCGGCTGAGAGCTGTCCGCCAGGATCTCGTTGTTCAGGGGCTGAGTGGACAGGATGCGGTGATCATCTTGGAGGCGTGTGTCAGCTTCTACGTGTACGCCGCCTACAGGTGAGTGGCACTACCTAGGACTCGTGTGTTTTACTATTCCACATTGGTGTTATGGGTTTCCTTCACTCTACTTCTGGAAACTATATTTAAAATCATAAACAATATTCATATATCATGAACTAACTGTTGTTAATATTGGTAAAAGAGCAAATGATGGCCACTAGTTATTGTTGAATCCCTGCTGTTATCTCAGATTGTGCGAGACGAGGATGGAAACATTCGATCCGGTGATCAACCACCGACACACCCAGGAATGTCTGAAGAGACTTTTGTGCATGTACATGGAACTGAACTCTGCACGGCAACACTCGCAGACAGCCTCTCAGTCCGGCGCATCTCCGTGGGAAGACGTCCAAGGTGATACGTCGCCATCATCACAGTCTACGCCAGCGAGGGGCGGGGACCAATGTGACGCTGTACTGGACTACGGGTTGACAGACCTGACACTTTCTGACCGCTGCCAGTGTCGACAGCAGGCAGAGTTTGAGAGTGTGTATCTTCTGTATAACCTCGGCGACCTGGACGCACTTCGTCACTTCCTTAGTCTACCCAGGTCGTTCAGGTGAGATGCTGTAAAAACACGGCTCTAGGGCACAGGCCACACTTTCTTTCCACTATCTTCCGACTCCATTTCTATTTATTGTATCCACTCACCTGTGCCAAACATCTATTTCTATCCACATACAGGACGCAGCATCTGCCCCGGCTGGCCTACCAGATGAGTGTGGAGTACCTCCGCGGCAACACACTCCGAGTCCTTCGTCTGGCCGCAAGATTACCCAGCATGCTTTGCCTGTGTGCATTCCATCGACATCTGGCTTCTCTTCAAATGTGAGAATACCTTTCTGCTTAGAAGTCTTGGGATGTCTTCTACTCTGAATATGTACATAAATCAATACGGCTAGATCTATGGTTTCAGATGAACGTAAATAGTGTAAATATTAATGATATTGATTGGTATTATGTTTATATGAAGGAAAGCACTGAAATTCTACATCCTCTGATTCTCCAGTAATCTACACTTGCTTATCTGGTCTAGGGTGATAGTTTCAATAAGAGTATTTGGGTGAGAACAAGGTGTGACACAGACTACCAGTATTTGGGTGAGAACAAGGTGTGACACAGACTACCAGTATTTGGGTGAGAACAAGGTGTGACACAGACTACTAGTATTGATGGTGGTTCCAGTGTGAGAAGTTCTGTGTATTGCCTCACAAAGGTGTATATTTCACCCCAAAATGTTCTAACTTAATGCTTCAATGTGGACAAGCTTGTCAAATATATATGCCACTATAATGTAATTATTTAATGTGTTCTAGGTATGGTTTGAGAGTTCTGTGTACGGCCTACACCAGCAAGAACTGCAGATATCCGCTGGACTATCTCACACAAGTGCTGTCTTTCAACTCGGAAGATGAAGCACGTGCCGCATGTGAAGATAATGGTCTGGAGGTCAGGGAAGGTCATGTTCATTTCATCAAGAAGCTGGACACAGTTGGTGGCAAGGTGGGTCCGTCTCCTAGCAACACGTGTTTGATTGACAGCCAATATGTATGTTTGACAGCAAATGTGTTTGATTGAGTCAGTGTATATGATTGACAGCCAATGTATTTGATTGACAGTCAGTGTATTTGATTGACAGCCAATGTATTTGATTGACAGCCAATGTATTTGATTGATAGTCAGTGTATTTGATTGACAGCCAATGTGTTTGATTGACAGTCAGTGTATTTGATTGACAGCCAATGTATTTGATTGACAGCCAATGTATTTGATTGACAGACATTGTATTTGATTGACAGGCAATGTATTTGATTGACAGGTGTGCACCAAATCGTGGGATGTACTGGAAGACAGGTTGATTTCAATCAATCTTCATGACTTGCTTCTGGGAAACTTGGAGAACTCGACCCAATGCAGCTAACAACTAACAACAGTACAAACTAGCTTGTCTAGACATTTCATATGCTTATTATTATGTTTATATTAATATATTTTATCACAAGAATATGACTATTGAATCAATTTTTACCTTGTTATGACATTAAGACTATTAGCTGAATGTGAGATAATTGCAATTTAAAATATTATATTTTTATTATTTATATAAAACAAAAAGAAGCAACTATCTGGTATAGAAGCTGAGAATCACTAGGAATATACATGTACATATTGGAACATGCCCGTCTCACAGATAGCTTGTGTGTACCTCAAGTACAGCTGTTATGGATAGAAAGGCTTTATCGTTGTTAATTTTATTTCATGAAGTAGGTATTTGTTTTCTATTTTGACTTGAATATGCTCACTTACCTGGTAGTCAGATTCATGAATGCTTCCTTGGAGCTCCAGATATGGCCAACTAGAGCTCCAGATATGGCCAACTAGAGCTCCAGATATGGCCAACTATCTCTCACTGGATGCCTGTGTGCAAGTCCAGGGACTTGAAAGCTAAGACTGACTTGTCCATATGTAAATACGATCCAGGCTGAAATACTTGTAGCTTCACTTGGAAAGTAACCAACACCCATCAGGGAATTTGCACTTTTACTTCTATCAGGGTTCCACTTAGGTTTCAATTTTTGAGAGTCCCGGGGACGCATGTTGGTATACTTTTCTATTTATAAAGTGCGTCCAAAATAGCAATTTTTGTGTATGGGACGAAAGATTGCACGTTTGGAGAAACCCTGCAACATATTGAAGGATCTCAAAATTCACAAAGGCTAGTAGTAGTACAAACATTAAATTCCAACACAACATGATGAGATTGTCTTCGACAAGAATGTGTAAACTGCTATGGATTTGCTGAGTGTTGCAGTTTTGTACACCATGGAGAGTATCAGGTTCCTCTCCACTCAGATTGTACAGAGACTAGCCTTGTTAATCCTTATCTACTCCCTATTTCTATTTCTCTATTCCACTGTACTTTACGAGGTCTCCTGCAATAAATGCTTATGATATAAATGCTGCATTGCTTCGTCTCTTTGTACTGTAGATATCATCCGAGGAAATTCTGCCATACTGTACATGGCTGTCACCTGTTACCAGGGGCGGATTCAAGGTGGAGCTCAACCAGCTTGCCAGAATTTTGTTTACTATTAACACATCTTTTGTATTGTGGTTGGGTTATATTACAACACTCGATATTGACAAAGCTTTACACATGTATGCTAAAAGGCATCCTAGAATGATGTTAACTACAGTTCTATATCATACAAATGAAACAAAATAATCACTGAAATTATAAGTACACTTTGAGCTCCCCCTAAACTGAAAGTCGGGATCCGCCTGTGTTATGCTGTCACATTAGTGTTGCCGGACTTGAGTAATGAGTCCAGTGAGACCAAGGAACACTATAAGAAGTTTGTATACAGACCAGTGAGACCAAGGAACGCTGTAAGAAGTTTGTATACATCTTTAATAATGTCACTGCACTTCCCTGCATGGCTATCTCTATATCATATGTACATATTTCTTCTGGTATTTACAGTATACAAACATTTCATTTACAAATTTAACAGCTATAATCACGTGTAGACATGGGCTTCTCTCATAGTTGTAAGTATATATATATCGCTATGTACAATCTACATAATTAAATGATACGTGGCTTCATCTAGCAAGAGACGACGTTGTCTGGTACAGACCAATAGCATGTGTGGAATGTGAACAGCTACAATCCCATATACCCAAAGTGTGCGACTACGATCCCATTTACCTGAGATGTGCCTAGAGTGGCGAGCATCATACTATAGCAATACACACACTGTTTTCTGTATCGCTACACTCGGAAAGTAATAAGCCAGCTCGAGTTTCGAATACTCACAAAATATGTGTGTGTCAAAGATGAAAGCAGACGAACAACTGTGAGGCGCTGTGGCGCTAATAATACGTCTTTATCAGCTACTTCACTTACAAGTTTGACACAACTACTGCGAGGTATTCTGGTGGTTGACATTTTACTAGCTTTGACACACACGCACATTCTGCTGATATTAAACACTGAGCTGGCTCGTCTGCTTGCCCACCAACATGCTGTTGATTGTTCGTGAATACACATACTACGTACCAGTATGTGAATACAGACTACATATTGTAGATCTACTGCTATAGTAATTTGTCCGCGTAGTTTCATGTGGTTTCACCAGAAACATGATATACATAATTTGTAAAATGAAAGCTGGAACGAAAACCTCCAATGCCCATGTACATTAGCAGCCAGAGAATTGTAGCCATGGTTTGCATTTGGAACTTGTTCGAGATTCTGTCCCTTATCAGTTAATGTTGTCATCCCAGTTGAGATTCTACAATAAATTACAGTGGAATTTCTTCATTCCAAATGAAAACACATCACAATTCACAACAATGATCCCATCTCCAGTTGAACCATCTACTACCCACAGGCAATCAATGGAACCATCTACTACCCACAGGCAATCAATGGAACCGTCTACTACCCGCAGGCAATCAATGGAACCATCTACTACCCACAGGCAATCAATGGAACTCAACGACCTGCAAGGCCAAGTCAAATTAATCAAATGTGCTTCGGGTAACACCAAATCCATCTCAAACTAAGCATGGACTATTTTCTTCGATAAGAAACGTACAACATGAAAAACGCACATGATGAGAACAGGCCTATCAAAGACACCTACGACCATTAACTGTAATCTTACAACTGCCATTAGTATACACACAAAAAGATGTAGTGTTTATTTTGACTGAAAACACACATTATCTGCACCTGTTCTTGTTTGGTGTATTCATATGGAAGTTTTACATTACAGTTAGTCGCATTTCTTTGATTGGTCTGATGAAATCTGGTAATTATAATGAAGATTTGTATTTCCTTTTCTGTTCAGCGTGTTGCTGTAGATATCAATATACTAGTACTAGGCTATTAAAATAAAGCATACTTTGTCAACTTAACTACATGATTGTTTTCATAGACATTGTGTAGTTTATTGAGGTAGAACCAATGTAACATTGGTTTATCCATCTTTCTTATTTACCTGCAACTTACTGAATTATTAAAACTTACTCAATTCATTTTAATTAATATACACTTCCCAATGTTTCAATCAGATAAGTAAATCATACATTCAAACTAAGAGTTACATTCTATTTACTCCAGCCATAGACAATTTAGAATTATCTTAACCGACCAATATTGGGAAACCAATATTAGCGAGTAAAAATGCTGTTCATATGAAATACAGTAGAACTGCTAGGGCTGAATAAAATGCAATACCTGTTCTAGTACATAATACTTCTCCCAATTGCTTCACAAATGGACATTTGACATTTGATAAGAAATAACAAAATTACATAAACCACCCCCTCCTACAAATGTGAAAAAGTACATAAAACAGTCATCCTTGCAAATCAATGTTGTAAAAATGCTTGAGAAACATTTAATTAATGTAATGTGGCCTGAATGACTGCAATGAATTAAGCCTGGTTCCTGTAAGTAACAGATGTAAAGAGAAGACGTTGGAATGTGCTGGAGGGGACGCGGTCATCCAAACTAATGTCGTGCGCTCTGGTCCCAGGCTTTGTCGTCAAATGGGTCGACCTGTTGTTGTTTGTACATTTCACTGAACTCGGGCCCAAGCATCTGCAGATCTTTGTCATCACGAATAACGCCCTGCAAAATGACATACAATTCATCATGAATAACGCCCTGCAACATGACATATACATCCGGTTCATCGTGAATAATGACCTGCAACATGACATATGGTTCATAATGAATAACGACCTGCAACATGACAAACGGCCTGCAACATGACATACGGTTCATAATGACTAACGCCCTGCAACATGACATACGGTTCATAATGACTAACGCCCTGCAACATGACATACGGTTCATAATGAATAATGCCCTGCAACATGGCATACGGTTCATAATGACTAACGCCCTGCAACATGGCATACGGTTCATAATGAATAACGCCCTGCAACATTGCATATGGTTCATAATGAATAACGCCTTGCAACATGGCATACGGTTCAACATACAACAGTTACATTGACTCTGCACATATTCAAACACATGATGGCGTCAATAACCAGTGAATGAGCATGAATAACAGCATTAATCTTGTAAATCTTGGAAGAGAATAGTGTGAATTATTCCTGCAATCTCTTTTACTATGGCGACTCTGTACACTGACAGCCCAGCCAGCACTATGGTAACTATGGCGACTGTTACTATGACAACTGACAGCCCAGCCAGCACGCCGTACCTTAGGCAGGTATCCCAGCAGGCGGCCGGCGTGTTCCCGGAGCAGTCTCTGCCGCTCCTCCTCAATGATATTCCGGCGGAATTCCTCCAACTTCTTCTCCTCGCGGTTGGCGTCCAGTTCACGCTCGCGCTCCATGGCGTACTGCGATCGGCGGTCGTCCAGTAGTTGCTCCACCGCGCGCTTGTGTTCCAGTTGCTTCATCCGGCGCCGCTGTGCGTTCATCTGCTCGATACGGTCGTCCTCCGCGAACTTGGCCAGCATCTGAACACAACACGGGGGAAATCATGTCTGAACACAACACGGGGGAAATCATGTACATAATGTCAAATTGAAGAAACAGCAATCA
Organism: Lepetodrilus galriftensis; assembly: GCA_032361785.1. Classification (NCBI taxonomy): domain Eukaryota; kingdom Metazoa; phylum Mollusca; class Gastropoda; order Lepetellida; family Lepetodrilidae; genus Lepetodrilus; species Lepetodrilus galriftensis. Next base: position 602 of record JAUTBZ010162320.1, on the reverse strand, counting down.
ACTCTCGGTCCAGAGAACAATCACAGCACTGAGTCACAGCACTATGAGTCACAGCAGTACGAGTCACAGCACTATGAGTCACAGCAGTACGAGTCACAGCACTATGATAGTCACAGCACTATGATAGTCTCAGCACTATAAGCGTGGGACCTAGCACTGTGGAGACCTATGACTGCCAGCTAACATAACTAGATCTGACACGATGACGTGACGTGACGTGAAGTGACATGCCCACCTGCTGTCTGAACTCTTCCTCCTCGTCCTTCTCTGCCTGTACTCGGAGCGCCTTGTAGTGCATCTGCTTGGCGTGCGTGTCCTGCAGCTCTATCCTCTGTCGTAACTTGCGCTCCATCTCCGCCTGCAAACACACCCTTAGACCTTAGTACTCAGTCTAGTATCAGTGGTAATCACACATTTCTACTATATTACATTCCAATAATTACCAAATAAATAAATCTATTGTCAATCCGACAATCTGATTGGTTCACGTGACCCCAAAAACATTGCATTCATACTGTAATGAATGAAATTTTCTTAGGCCAGGTGCTTGATTGACAGTTTACCGGTCGCGGCTAATGTCAATTTCACATATTATTACGCTG
>JAUTBZ010162309.1:0-10885 GCA_032361785.1 Lepetodrilus galriftensis | reverse complement strand
ATCTGTAACAAAAACTTTTATCTCATGTTGACCCACTGGAAGTGTTGTAAACGTTACCGTTGTGCTATTTTCAGGGTCATCACCAAGTTGGTTTGAAAGCCAAGTATGGTCAACAACTGTACCATCACTATCTTGTGCATGAGAGTTTACCGTTATACTTTCTCCTTCGGTTATAGTCTTATCTTCTCCTAGATTTACTGTTGGAGCTTGGTTTTCAGCCACATCAGTAACAGTTATTGACACGGTCACAGCATCAGAATTTAAGCTACCATCATTAACTTTATAAGTAAAACTATCACTTCCAAAGTAGTTTGGAGTTGGAGTATATTTGGCGATATTTCCAATCATAGTTATAGTTCCATGGGAAGGATCTGAAACTTTTATAAATGTTAGTGTATCTCCGTCTATGTCGTTTCCACTAAGTGTGATAGAATTATCTATACTATCTTCTGCTACAGCTATACTTTTAGGAGCAGCTGTTGATGCATGATTTGTGATTTGAGCTGGTATCATGTTTATCGTAACTGTTGCTATGTTTGAGTCAGTTTTTCCATCGTTTACTTTATAGGTTATGATAGAAGGTTCAGTATCTGGGGTTGAGTGGTAAGTAACGATATTTCCATTAAGTGGTTCTATTGAACCTAGTGTTGGACCAGAGACTATAGTATAAGTTAAAGTATCTCCATCAGCATCACTCCCAAGGAGTGGTATATCAAATCCAAATGCTCCATCATACTCTTTTGTGATATTTATATCTTTAGCCACAGGAGCATGATTTACAGGCATAACACACCCATCAGTTTTAACATCTACAATATCACCACTAGACTTTCCAACCTTATTTTTAGCCCTAACTTCAAAGGTATAATCTTTTCAAGGATCAAGATTGCAGATAAGAGCACAACTGCATCTAGCAGAAACACTTTTGAGAAAAATACCATTTTGATATATCTCATATGAACTTTCATTGTCAGCATTGTCTATCCATGAGAGTCTTACTGATGTTTCATCTTTGGATACTACTGTTAAGTGAGTAGGTTTTTGAGGTATGGTTGTAACATCTTTAGTACTAATGGTTCCTATCAATGCATCTGAAATTCCAGCTACATTTTTAGCAACTACTTTTATCTCATAACTCACTCCTGCGTCAAGACCACATATCGTAGCTGTTGTTTGGTTGGCATTTACAACTCTTGCTAAGTTTCCATTTAGATATACTTCAAAACCATCTTCATTAGTTGAGTTATCTTTCCATGATATTCTGATTTTGGATGTACTAAGAGCTTCAAGATTTAAACCACTAGGTTTTGTTGGTTTTGATATAGGTTTTTCACACACATCAACGGTAACTGTTTTCACAGCACAAGAGCTAACATCATCACTAGCACGATATGAAAAAGTATCAGTTCCTTTATATTCATCATCTGGAGTATAAGTAAAACAACCATTGTTATGTAAAACTACTCTTCCATGAGAGGGTTGTTGTACGATAGTGTACTTTATCTCATCTCCATCTTCATCAGTTGCTTGTAACTGACCATTGTAATCAATACTTCTATTTATACTAAACTTATCAAAAGTGGCTACTGGTGCTTTGTTAACTTTTGAAGTAGATAACTCCGTTGTAGTTGGTGAAGTTGTTTTATCATCTTTACTAGCTCCACCACCACAGCCAGAAAAGAGAAACAACGCTAAGGTTGTTGATAATATAATAGTTTTCATGTATACCTTTCAAATTAAAATATACTGAAAATTATACATTAAAATAATGACATAAGTGTTGCATAAAGTATTATGTATTTTTTGTGGTTTTTATTGAATATATTTGATTATTTTGAGGGTTTTTATATAGCTGATGATTTTATTTCTTTTGCAAATAGTATAAAATCATCTAAAAAATTTAAAAAATCATATAGCTTTTCATCATCAATCTTTACATACTCATGGATAAGAATATTTCTCAAACCTACCATAGATATAAGTTTAGAAGATATCTCTTTACTCAAATAGTTATGTTTTTCTAACAGTTCTACACACTCTTTGTAATTTTTTGGATTACCCAAATTGTATTGGGAAGAGATTTTACATGATATATCTATGACGATTTGTATAGACTCAAAAAGACCGTATCTTACTTCCCATTCAAACCTTTTGTTTGATTTTAAATCATTAAGCGAGGTAGTATTTTTTATCTCATCAAGAATTTTTACATTTTCTTCAAGATGCTTTAGCTTTTCCAAAAGTTCCATCGTCAATCCTTTTTAAGAGTTGCTTGTCAAACATCTCATACATGTGATGCATATCAAAATAGTATTTTAAGCTGTATAGTTTAAAGTCATCATAAGCTTTGTGATTTTTGCAAAATAAGACTTTGTGGTTGTTAGTTATATTATATGCTAATTTTGCATCTTTTTTGTATATGTTATTGATGATTACTAAATCTATCTTTTTATCTATACTGCTTTCTAAGTCACTTATAACCTGACCAATAGTAAAAATATCCATATCCCTGCTAGTATAAACAGCTATGTCAACATCACTAAGAAAACTCTCACTACCTTGTGAAAAAGAGCCAAAAAGAAGGGCAAACTCTATAAAATCATACTTTGATAGATTATTTTTTAGTTGATTTGTAAGTGTCAATTTTATAGACCTCTTCTTTTAGTTTTTCATATTGTAACATATTTACTAAGGGAGAAGATTATCTTCCTTAAAAAGGTAGTTAATCTTCTCTAAGAGATACCTATTAACTTTACAGAGACTTTATATAAAAATCCATGTTTGTTCAAAACCTCTAGGTCCAGTTAGTAGATTTCCATGTTCATCATAGGTATACTCATAAACAATGTCGATGCCACCATCATTATCAGAATCTAAACTCTCTTTTATAAGTCTTCCATCAATATCATATTCATAATATATGACATCGTTAATATTCGCAGGGAGATTGCTACCAAACCAAGTTGTCCTTTTTTTAATACTATTGTCTAAATTATACTCATAGGTAGTTCCATGTTTATCCCCTGTTGGATCAGTATATAATGTTTGATTTCCATGACTGTCATATTCGTAACTATATGCATAGTTAGCATTTCCATCACCATCAGTATCAATCTCTTTTTGGATAAGTTTTCCATTTGAATAAGTATAAAATATAGTATTGTATGTAGTAATTTTCTTTTTCAAAGTCCCATCACTGTTGTATTCATTTGTAGTTTCAACTAATGTATCATTATCTATTATCCCATCTCCATCAATATCATCACCCTCTTGTATAACATTGCCATGTGTATCAAAAATCTTAATCTCACCAGACATATCAAAAGTTGATTTTATTCTGTTACCTTGTGCATCATATTCATAAGTATAAAAACTTCCACCAAGTCCTTGTTTTGTAAATGTTTTAACTACCCACTTGCCAACTTTAATATCTATACTCACCGTAGCAGGAGCAGAATGTACCAAATCATAATAAACCTCAAATGTAAAACTATCATTTCCTACATAGTCTGTATTTGGTGTATATGTTAGGTTTGGTGCTGTACCAATTAATATCCCATGTGCTGGCTGAGTGAGCACTGTATAAGAAACTGGATAGCTTTGAGATGATACATCACTACCAAGTATAGTTATGTCGATAGATTCATTTTTATTTGCAGTAACATTTTTAGCATTTGCAACTGGGGTACTATTTGGATCATAAATATTGTTAATTGTTACTGTTGCTAGATTGGAGTTAACCGTACCATCATTAACTTGATAAATAAAAGTATCAGTTCTATCTTGTGCTGTATTTGGAGTGTATATAAGATTTGGTGCAGTACCGCTAAGTGTTCCAAAATCTGGTTGTTTTGTTATTGTATAAGTTAAAGTGTTCCCATCTGCATCGCTACCCAAAAGATGGATAGATACAGGGTTTGTCATAAGCGTAGTTTTTGATATATTTTCTGCTACAGGAGCTTGATTTGGTTCAGCCACATCAGTCACAGTTATATTTACAATCACAACATCAGAGTCAACCGTACCATCATTAACTTTATAAGTAAAACTATCACTTCCAAAGTAGTTTGGAGTTGGTGTGTATTTGGCGATATTGCCACTCATCGTAACAGAGCCATGGGAAGGGGCAGAAGCATTTATAAATGAGAGTGTATCTCCGTCTATATCGTTTCCACTTAGTGTTATAACATTGTCTGTGCTATCTTCTTCTACTGTAACACTTTTTGCATCAGCTGTTGGTTTGTCATTGACTGGGGCTACATTTATCGTAACAGTTGCGATGTTTGAGTCTATTGTTCCATCGTTTACTTTAAACTTTAGTACCTCTGTGCCACTTGCATTTTGGTTGAGTGAAAAACCTACTTTCCCACCTGTTTGAAAAGTTGCATAATCAGGATCATAGCCACTATCTCCAACTGCTCCAGAAGAACCTTGTATAAGAGTATAAGTTAAAGTATCTCCATCAACATCAGTTGCTCCAAGTTGTATAGTTATATATGGGTCATCTTCATTCATTGTTATTGTTTGATTTTGTGCTATAGGTGCATGGTTTGTTACTAGAACTGGTATCATGTTTATCATAACGGTTGCTATGTTTGAGTCTGCTTTTCCGTCATTTACTTTATATGTTATGATAGAAGGTTCAGCAAGTGGAGTAGAATGATAAGTGATGATATTTCCATTTAGTGGATCTATAGAACCTAATGTTGGACCAGATACTATAGTATAAGTTAAAGTATCTCCATCCACATCAGTTCCAAGGAGTGCTATATCAAATCCAAATGCTCCATCGTACTCTTTTGTGATATTTATATCTTTAGCAACAGGTGGTGTATTTACAGGTTCTACCACACACCCCTCAGTCATAACATCCAAAGTTGCACTATCTGACTCGCCAACCTTATTTTTAGCCCTAACTTCAAAATGATAATCTTTACAACTATCCAACCCAGTAACTAAAGTACAACTACATCTAGCAGAAACACTTTTAACAAGTACACCATCTTGATAAATCTCATAAGAACTTTCATTGTTAGCGTTGTCTTTCCATGAGAGTCTTACTGATGTTTCATCTTTAGACTTTACTTTTAACTCTGTTGGAGATATTGGAACTGTAGTAACATCTTTAGTAGTAACAGTAGAAGAGATACTTTCAGATACTCCAGAAGCATTTTTAGATCTTACTTCTATACTGTAAGTTTGTCCAGCGTGAAGACCACAAACAGTAGCCATTGTATGATTTTCTTTTTTAACTCTTATGAGTTTACCATCTATAAAAACTTCATAACCATCTTCGTTTGTTGCGTTATCACTCCATGATATTTTTATCTTAGATGTACTTAACGCTTCAAGTTTTAGACCACTTGGTGCAGTTGGTTTAGATATAGGTTTTTCAGAAACATCAACTGTTACAGTTTTAACAGCACATGAACTAACATCATCACTAGCACGATAAGAGAAAGTATCAGTTCCTTTGTATCCATCATCTGGAGTATAAGTAAAACATCCATTGTCATGTAAAACAACTGTTCCATGTAAAGGTTGTTTTACGATAGTGTATTTTATCTCATCTCCATCTTCATCAGTTGCATCAAATTGTCCGTTATATCTTAGACCTTTGTTGATGCTAAACTTATCAAAAGTAGCAACTGGTGCTTTGTTTACTTTTGAAGTTGATGTTTTTGTAGAAGGTTGTGTAGTTTCATCTTTCTTTGGAACACTCTCACTAGCTCCTCCTCCACATCCAGAAAAGAGAAACATCGCCAATATTGTTGATAATATAATCATTTTCATGCATAATCCTTTAGTTAAAATATACTGAAAATTATACATTAAAATAATGACATAAGTGTTGCATTGTGTATAATGTATTTTTTATAGTTTTTGGTGAATATGTTTAACTATTTTTGAGTGATTTTTGAGATTTTTATAAAATTACTTTGATTTTATACTATATCCTATGCCATTTAGGTTGGTTATGAGGTCATCTTTTATATCTTGTTTTGTACGATAAACTAGCGATCTTAGTGTACTTTGCTCTCTAGGCTCTCCCCAGATGAAGTTCCCAAGTTGCTCATAAGAGACGGCTGTGTCAATATTTCGTGATAAGATTTCTATAAGTCGATTTTTGGATGGTGTGAGGGGTATCTCTTTTTTATCTTTGTACAGGGTCTTTGTTTTTAAATCAAAAGAGAAGTTATTTTTTAGTTTAACCATGCCTTGGTACTCTTTTGCGTTGTAATAGCTTTTATTCCAAAGAACTACTTGTATGGTTGCTAAAATCTCATCATCTCTGTATGGTTTAGTTAGATATGCACAAGCGTGGCTCTTTTTAGCATATTCTAAAATTTCCTTATCTGCGTGAGCTGTTAAAAATATAATGATGATATTTTCATCATATTTACTTATCTCAAAGGCAGCTACACATCCATTCATATCATCACAAAGTACGATATCCATCAAAACCAAGTCAGGTTGTAGTACCTTTGTTTGCTTTATGGCATCTTTACCACTTCTTGCAACACCAACTACGTTATACTCTTCTTCTAAAAGTTCTTTAAGATAGGAAGATGCAACTATATCATCTTCAACGATAAGTATCTTTTTTTTCTCTTTCATAACAAAACCTTATAGGTGAATTTTAGCAGAATATAATTTTAAAAGTGTTGCATTGCATATAAAATTTCAAAAAAATAAAAACAATTATATTGTAATTTTAAGTATAAATATTTAATATGATTGTTTTTATCTATCTATCTATACTCTTTGATATAAACTCCAGTTAAAAATAGTTTTGAAAAATCCGATACTAACTTATATCAAAATTAATATAGGGTTCAAAAACAGTTATGAAAAATAGAGTTATAAAGTTTTTAGATAGTATCTCTGTTGCAAGAAAAACGGCTATATTGATAGCTGTTATCACGGCAGGGGTATTGTTTCTTGGTGCGTTCGGTCATCTAAGTCTTTATCAACTCAAAAGTAAAATCAACGACTTGTATGATGTGAGATTTCAATCAGTCATGCAACTAGATAAATTAGGCAACTACTATACCCATGATTTTGAAACAATAGAAAATAAAAGTAAAAAGTTGTGGAGAGAATTTAAAAAGATAGATGCAAAACTTGATGAAGAAAATCAAAAATCTTATGAAATACTTTTAGAAGATACAGATAAACAGATAAATACTCTTCATAAGATGATAGTTTCTATTTATAAAAAAGATGCTCTACAAGTAGAGATAGGTAAGTTAAATTCTAATTTTTCACTATTAACTCAGATGCATACAAATAATGTAGAAAAAAGTAAAGTAGTTATAAATAATCAATACAATACAGCTATAACGCTCATGGCAATATTGACTATATTTTTGTTTCTGTTTTCCATGTTATTTACCTACTTGATAGTAAAAAATACAAAAAGTCTTATACATACACTATCAAATATCGTGCAATCAAAAATCCAAGATTATGAGAGTTTGGCACATAACTATGAAGATAAGGTTACTCAAGAAGTTGTTAGAAATAGAGAAAAAGATCAGATTATGTATCAACATGCAAGATTGGCAGCCATGGGAGAGATGATAGGAAACATAGCTCACCAATGGAGACAACCTCTAAATGCTTTGACAATTCTTATACAAAGTTTTGGAACAAAGAGTATGACTGGGAAGTTGGATCAGGCATTTATAGATAATCAAGTAGATGAAGGTCTTCGTTTAGCAAACCAGATGTCAAATACGATAGAAGACTTTAGAAATTTTTTCTCACCACATCGTGAGCGTGAATACTTTAGCATAGAACAATCTCTAAATGATACTTTAGAGTTAGTAGAGTTTTTCTGTAAAGATGAGCATATAGATATAACTGTTATCATCAAAGAAGATTTGCGTGTGTTTGGATACTCCAATGAATTTTCTCAAGTTATCTTAAACCTTATAAACAATGCAAGAGATAACTTCAAACAGAGGAACATCAATGATGAGCGAAAGATAGTTATAAAACTCTCCAAGCGTCTTAAACCAAAACCTTTGGCATTGATATCTTTTACTGATAATGGTGGAGGGATAGAGGAAGAGATAAAAGATAGAATTTTTGAACCTTACTTCACTACTAAACATAAATCAACTGGTACAGGTATAGGACTATATATGTCTAAGCAAATCATTGAAAAACAGATGCAGGGTTTAGTGACTATGAAAAATATTGAGAGTAAGATGGGTGGAGATAAACTTTACCAATGTGCACAATTTATTATCGCTATCCCTATAAAGTAACCAATTTTTTACAATAATCAAAAAAATATCTTTAAGTTTAATCAGAAAAACTTACAAAAATAGAGAAAATCATTCAAATAATTTACCAAAAGTATCTTTTTTTATTTTTTTAAAGGTATGAAAGTTCCTGTTTTATAGCCCTTATGTTAAATAATTTAAACAAATTACTAAAAAAATTCTCTTTTTGTTGAAATTTTATTAAAAAATAATAAATTATTCGGTATAGTTTAAAAATATTAAATATTTAACTTGAGATTTAGGAGTCAATTGTGGATTTGAATAGTTTGAAAAATTTAGAGCTTCTCTATGTAGAGGATGATGCTGATGTTATGAATCAGACAAAGTTAATTTTAGATGACTTTGTGAAAGTTGTTCATACAGCCCGAGATGGTGAAGAGGGTTTAGAAGTAGCTTTAAGAGAAAATATTGACATTATCATCGCTGATATAAATATGCCAAAGATGAATGGTATAGAGATGATAAAAGAGATAAAATCTCAACTTGATAGAGATGTGCCATGTGTTATCACAACAGCTCATACAGATACAGAATTTTTGATTGATGCTATCAACTTGAAAGTAGATGGGTATATCATAAAACCTATCAACATAAAAGATTTGATAAATTCTGTTTATACAGTGATGCTTCCAATCATTCAGAAAAAAGAGATAGAAGGTTGTGCACATGTTGTCGAATCTCTAGCAGCTCTTGTTGGTGGTAAAAAGATAGAGATTTTAAAGTTTATCATTGATAATCTTGATGAAGAGAAGATTTTTTATGGATCATATCAAGATATCATGGAAGCGTTAGATGTTTCCAAGCCAACAGTTGTGAACATGTTTAAACAACTCATAGGTGCAGGGATACTTGAAAAGATTAAAAATAAAGTCTATAAGTTCAAAAGACAAGATTTAATTGGTTAAAAACTAAGCACTACTTCGATAAAATATCCTAAAAAAAGGATATTTTATCACCATGAGAAAAATTTTACTGGCTTGTTTGCTTTTTTTAGCAACTACAATTTACGCAGAAACTAACACTTCAAATCCCCATGTTATACTAGAGACAAATCAAGGAGAGATAGAACTTGAACTCTTTCCAAATATCGCACCAAAAGCTGTAAAAAACTTTATAGAGCTTTCCAAAAAGGGTTACTACAACAATCTTATATTTCACCGAGTTATCAAAAGTTTTATGATTCAAGGTGGAGATCCAACTGGAACTGGTCGTGGAGGAGAGTCTATCTATGGAAAAGTATTTGATAATGAATATAAACCAAATGTTGTGTTTGATAAACCTGGCATCTTAGCCATGGCAAATGCAGGACCAAATACAAACGGAAGCCAATTTTTCATAACAACAGCAGCAACACCATGGCTAAATGGTGGTTATACTATCTTTGGAAAAGTAGTTAAAGGCTTTGATGTTGTTCAAAAGATAGAAAAGACAAAAGTAGGTAGCGGCGATAGACCAGTTGAAAAACAGGTTATGAAAAAAGTATATGTAAAGGAAAACTAGATGAAAAAAATAGAAGCTATTATAAAACCATTTAAACTTGAAGATGTTAAGGATGCATTGGTCGATCTTGATGTATCAGGTATGACTATCACTGAGGTAAAAGGTTATGGGCGGCAACAAGGACATACTGAGCTTTATCGAGGAGCTGAGTATATCGTTGATTTTTTACCAAAAGTAAAACTTGAACTTGTAGTAAAAGAGAGTGATTTAGAAGATGCACTAGCTGCTATCACAACTGCTGCAAAAACTGGTAAAATTGGTGATGGTAAGATTTTTGTTAGTTCTGTTGAGCGAACTATCAGGATACGTACAGGCGAAGAAGACGAAGAAGCAGTTTAGGAGATTGTCATGGAAAATAGTGCTTATATCATAGATACCTTTTTTACACTTTTTGCGATGACTCTTATCATCTTTATGGTTCCAGGTTTTGCCATGCTTGAGGCTGGGCTTGTAAGAACTAAAAATGTTACCTCAGTTCTTACAACAAATGTGATGATTTACTCTGTAGCTTCGATGGCATTTTTACTTCTTGGCTACTCTATAGCTTTTGGAGAGTTTGGAAGTGACTCTATGAGTAAATGGGCTGCCTTTTTGTTTCAGATGGCATTTGTTGGAAAAGTTATAAATATCATGAGTGGTGGTGTTAGCGAACGTGTTAAAATTATGCCTTTGGCGATATTTACAGCTATCATGGGAGGAGTTATCTATCCGTTAGTGGTAAATGTCTCATGGGGAAATGACTTTTTAAAAGATACTTTTTTAGATCTTAACATGTATGATTTGGCAGGTTCTACAGTTATACACTCAACTGGTGGTTGGGCGTTGTTAGCAGCAATCTTGATCATAGGTCCAAGAAAAGGAAGATATAGAAATGGAAAGATAAGAGTTATCCCCGCTTCAAATATCCCTCTTGTCGTTTTAGGAGCTTTTCTTCTTTGGATAGGTTGGTTTGGATTTAACGGAGGAAGTGTAGGCTCGATTTCTAGTAAAGAAAATGCAGATGCAGTAGCACTAACTATCATGAACACAAACACAGCAGGACTGGCAGGAGCTATCATAACATCTATCTTGATGTGGTACAAGTATAAAAA
>JAUTBZ010162298.1:0-10886 GCA_032361785.1 Lepetodrilus galriftensis | reverse complement strand
TTCCTTTAGGCTATATAACCCTCAATTTAAGAAACTACATGCATCTAACCATACGAAACGTCACTGTCCTGTATGTGTCCTTTTATATGTTTGTATATATATATATATATATATATATATATATATATATGTGTGTGTTATTGGTGTCTTATAGGCCTCAAATGGCCGGGTGATGTTTTATTTTATAAATGTCTTATCATTGTATGTTATCATTGTATTTTTATTCATCACATGATACCCAAGTAAACATTCATTCTTCTTCTTCTTCTGTATATATACAGTATATGTTCTAATGGTTAAAGTAGGTTGATATATCCGTCCATGGTGATTCCTGAAACAGGATATAGGCCTATAGTGCCACGTGAATATAGGCAAAAAAACGTCTATTAATACAGGCCTTGCACAATCCACGTGGCAACTGCCCAAGCTAAATATGATATGATGCAAGCAGTTAAATATAGAATTCATGGAAAATATGTTTCCCCAGAACAACCGTCTCCTTGACACTATCTACACAAATCAAATGCGCATTAGTCCTACACTGCGCATTTATTGTTTCAAAATTATGAATAAAATCTGCTTTTCTCTCTTCTATACTATTTTTTTTTAAAGTAGGCTATATACATACACCTCCAGATGTACAAGTACATTATGCTATTAATTTATTTATATTTGATACAATTATAATAGGACAAGAAAACACTAAGTACAGTATCAAATACCATATGAATCGTTAACACTTTAAAAACTATTCCTTTTTCTTTACAATGTAATTATTCAATTACCATACATCATATTAATAATTAACTGCATGCATATGTATAAATGCACTTATGAAAAATACATAGGGGCCTACTTTTAATTAAACATATTACACGGTAAACACTGACTAGCTAACATCTATATTAGTTAGGAGAGACTTAATTTCCAATGGGTGCGCTCGCTATATATAGTCTACACCACATTACACCACATATCCGGGTCTTATGTAATTTAATACCACGTGACTTGTTATGCATGTACTATACAGATCTGAGATGACCTTTAGCATGTATCCTGTTTATATTGCTATCACGAGACCACCGGAAACACGTGATATATTGTCACAGTCTGAAATATTACCAGTTTTATTAAAATGCAAATTCGAGAAGGCATACAGTGCATATATCCTATATAATAAATTCAAAACATGCATAAAAATGTTATAATCAGCTAGGACTGCATGTAGTCTATTTCTATACAGCATAGCCTAGATCTACCTTCATAGGACAGTTGTGGTCGGCATACTGCACATTATATTATAAAAGTATTTGTTTATATAAGCATGCACAATGAATACAAAACATATACAATAGTACAGTTATATTAGTCAATCAGTAATCCATTTATAATGAAAAGGAAACCAGATTATTATTCCAAATAATTTTGGGATAAAATACAAGTTTATTGTATTACGAAATCTAACGTAGTATATGGTGTAGTATTGGTTGGCGTAGATCTGATGGCACATTGATACTTTGACCGGGGTAAAATGCTCATGGCTCTATGCGCACTCTTTCTAATCTAAATATGGTGCATTATAAATGTGCACACTATTACTATTACTATTACTATTATTATTATTAATTAATTATTATTAATTATAATTATTATTTTTATTATTATTATTATCCATATTATCCATATTATTACTATTATTATTATTATTATTATTATTATTATTATTATTATTATTATTATATACAGCCTATCTTGTTCTTTCTCTTCAGAAGCATAATCAAGTACGTTGTCGCAAGTCACAATGGGCTCGAGTGAGCAGCCCGTCATCCAAAGTAAGAACACAATTTATGATGAATGCATAGATATCTAATTGTAATCAGCTGGTAATAGTAGGCCATTGTAAACGATAATGACATAGGATGTAAGGATGCGACAGATGTGTTGTAAATGACAATGGCATTGGATCGCCACTAGATCGCCAATATAGGCGACATTGTTCAAAATCCTCATCCTTGGTTCGTCAGTACCATTCTGACTGAGTACTCGCAAGTCTACTTCAATATTATCGGAGCATTACAGGTTTCTTCCTCTCGACTAGCGTCCGGGACTGTCTCACAGTCATGAGGGTATATCCTGGGGCAAACCGGAAGTAGCCAGAGGTTGGCCGATTGCGGTTTCCACCTCTCGACTAGCGCCCGGGACTGTCTCACTGTCCTGAGGGTATATCCGGGGCAAACCGGAAGTAGCCAGAGGTTGGCCGATTGCGGTTTCCTCCTGATATACATTGACAAGCTCTGAGAATATCAGCGAATCCCTAAAGCGTCCCTAAAACCAAATTCAAACAAAACAAATACATCATTCATCATGAGAATCCCACAGCAACAACACCCCGTTAGGTGTCCTTTAGGTGCCCTGGTCAGAACAAAACGTGGTTGCTCAAAACTAAACCGGGACACCCGATATAGTCTGCCAGGATCCTGTCTGATCCTTAGAATCCTGGAATAGGATACTTAGCTATTAGTATTACTAGTATTTGCTGAGTCCTGAGGATATAGAGAACTTAAACTAACTATATTCAATAAACAATGAAAGGACAGTGGACTGTTTGGGCATATACACTTTACATTATATATTTAGACATAAGAACTCCCAGTCTACAGACTCCAGGGGTACTATTTACAGAAGTTGCAGATGCCTTAGAAGTTCTAAAATTTGCTACTGTAGAAGGATTCCCCACAATATAAGCTATCTACCGGCCCTAACCACCACCCCTCTCCAACCCCGCAACCATAAACCCCCCAATTATTCAGCTACCAACGCTTCAAAACCGCCACCCTACTAGTAGGTAGGTAGGTAGGTAGGTAGTAAGAAGTAGGTCTGTACTGTTCCATCAACCGTTAATGTTCTTCCGTCTGAGTTTTCAACCTCACAACACATCTTATTGTGCCTACATAACATAGGATGTTCTGTAGGCGTAATTGACTTGTTTCGAGGATGCTGAGTTATATTTCGTTTCAGACACTGAGGAAGACGAAGTGGATCTTGATGCAGACACCAAAGAATCTACCGAGGAGGTATTCCTGAACGAGGAGACGGCGGAATCCCCCCACAAGATCACACTGTTCTATGACTCCGGCGTACCAAGTAGCATTGCCCAGAAATTTCCTAAAATTGCCGTCAACTTGGCAATTGGAAAAGACGTGACCCTCGGGAGACACAAAGATGCGCACGTTCTGTTGTATGACAAACACATGGCTCGCTCATTTGCTGCTGTTACCTGTCGAACAAACACAAACAAGAAAGTGGGATTTTTCTTGAGGAACGCGTGCGATGCTACCAAAGAGAAAAGAATACAGTTCACAGACACCAAAGGCGTGTCAAGTGACCTCTTGCCGACTCAGGAAGTGGAACTCGTGGACGGAGCCAAGTTTCGGCTGGAGCATGTTGAGTTTCGGGTTGAGCTTGAGTTGGGAGATTTAAACGCCAAAACGTTCGGTCTGCAAGTGTGTCTTGTGAGGCAACGACATAGAACAGACAGCACTAGCACCCAGACCAGCGTCTCTGTGGTAGGACTTCCTTCAAGCTTGGGGGCACAGTTTCACTCTTCTGTTGACGTAGAGTCTTCGCATGTTGGTTTCTCTATGCCAGACGGTATGGCGTATCCTAGCGAACAAGTCGTTCCTAAACGTCTGGCGTCTTCTGCTGGCGAGAGTCGGGGTCAGAATCAAGGTCAAGGTCAGATATTTGTAGCAGATCCAGGAACGTTCGCTAATTTCCAGATGGGTCAAGGGATGCCGCAGCAGTACGTGAACGGAGGACCGCAGTCTCAGAATCCCCCAGGTGTTCCTCGTCCACAAGCGCAGTATGTCCGATACACAGGATTTCCGGACTTTCCACAACACGGGTATCCACCTCCCCATCAACATACAGGCGAACTCTCTGGCATGCGGCAACCGTGTAGCAACCAACATACAGAAGAGCGTGTGCAGCGATCTTACGTCAACCAGTCAGGCTATGCTGTTGATCAACCATTACTACTATCTAGAGGGGAGCTATATCAACAAGTACCTGTCCAATACAACCAAAGACCAGTATCTCAACCGTATTCTGGATTGTCGATGGGCGACCTCGCTCAAGCACATTCCCAAGCAGCCCACGCCGCCAGGTCGCCACCTGGGTCAATTCCAAGGGGGATAACCATAGTTACCACTCCATCGTCCGTCGATAAAAATCCAGTGTTGTACCCAAGCCCGTCAAACCAAAGATTTCGTTTCCCGCCTCCAGACTCTTTCCAGGCTGGGTTGGATTCACTTCCCCGCGGACCCCCTCTAGGAAATATCCCGTCACACGTCACGGCTTCCGGTCAATCCATTGACCTTCACCCCGTGTTCACAAATAACAGGGGAGATAACTCTGACAGGTCAGAGATTCGTGATGGATGTGTGCATAAAGCTGTGGAACATGACGAAAAACAGAAGTAAGGATGGGCCAGAAATGTATGCCTACTATGTATGTATCCGACAGCTCTAGGTAAATATGTATGTGCGCTTGATAGTGATTTTCGCGTGTCTTACCTGTTCATGCACGTTGTTATGACCATCGTATCTTATTTGGTATTTTATTTAAAATCAAACAAACCAAAATAATTACATTAAACAAATAGAAGAACAACAATCTCAGTTTACCATTACATGAGTACAGGGTACGTTTAGGTAATTAACATGACCGAAATAGTTATCACTTTTCATTAAATCGTTGACATATTATTTTTAGTATGAGTCAGCCCGATTTGATTTTTAAAAGTGTTGCTGGTTTTTTTTTGCTGACTTTAAAAGATTGAGATTATCTTGAATATTGTTGATATTGAAAATATATTTGTACGCATTTACTTTTTACTATTTGCCATGACATTGTGTTTCTCATTGTTATTGACATATGAATGATATAATTGTACATGCATTGCCACTTTGAGGAATCACAACACTTTATGTGTAGTGATATTATTTTGATTTAAAAATAAATAAAATAGGGCCACATCGACGACATATACTTATACAAAGGTTATCACTCCCTTCGGCTGGAAATACACACCACCTCCACTTCTGTAGCTACTAGTATTTTAAACATTGGCGTGTTTAGGTGCTATATTCAAAGGACCCGTTACAATGTCATTGCCAGGTATGAATAGTATCGATAGGCCTAATCAAATCTATTATATGCCTACTATTCGGGCCAGCAATTATTAGCATGTATTATTGTTAATAACCAATGAAATAGTATTTGACTGTATCGTGATCTTCCCAGTTGTATGACCCGGATATATTCATAATTCTCCAATGTCATGCTAATACGTGCTTCTTTCTTGCCATTATACACGTATTATATATTGTACTTATCAGTATTTTCCACGTATTAGATATTGATTAGAAATTATATGGACGAATATACTAGGTATTGTTTGAAACGGAGCCTACTTTCAAGTAATAATTGTATTATTATTTATAAATATCTAGTCTTAGATGCATTAACGAATCTATGAAGGAATTCTAGGAAAGTCTAGTTTTTTCACTTTAAAAAACCGGTCATTTCACTTTTAAATCTTAGAAATGTATTCGTATCACTTATAGTTATGTCCCTTTGCATGTATGTATATGCATAACAGCAAAAAGTAATACGACCACATTCAGGTTGACTACAGCTGATTAATCACATTGGCCCGTATTAGGTTCAAAGTATTGGTGTGTGTTACAGCGCAATTTTGTCTATCATACAGCGGTGGAAATGTTTTTGAAAGTACAAACACGATTTTATGTATGTGAATGCACTTTGCAGTTGTAACTGGGAACTAGTCCAAAACAACCATAAATGTCTGTGTTAATGTACAGATATATTCATGTATTCTCATTGCATATGTATATTATAGTATATTGCTATTTATTTGGTTCTCATGCGTTTAAGTATCTTGGTATGCCTACAGAAGTTAGTCTGAAACCGTATAATATAGGACAAAGTAGTAATATTTTACTAAAATACGACGATGTGTGAAACTAATCTGAATGTAAGATTGTAATTTTATATTTTCAACAATTACCTCACACCTGTATCTGATTACTCTTCCAACAGGACAATTTAACATAATATCACTTCCATATATTCTCAAACCCGGAAAACTGATTTGGAAAATTCTTAAACTGACGGACTGTTCTACAAAGCTATGCATGAAAAGTTAACGCAATGTGAAATGTTGTATCTGCGAGATTCATGTTCTTTAGATACATTTTAATATCCTGACATATTACAGTATTACAATATATTTATTGAAACTAGCGCTACGATCGCACAAACTTCTATAATTTAATGTACATAATTGATATAGTTTAGATTACATATTTGTACTGCGCATATACTCCTTTTGATGTCATTATGTTACTCAGACAAAATGTTGATGAAAACGTAATGTTATGTTGTTTATTTATTGTAAACAATTATAGGCTATGTAATGCTACATGCGCTTATCTTTCTGCTGAGTACGTACGTTCAATGCAAGTTTTTCATTTTGTATTATTTAGTATTTCGCAACTCTATTTGCTACATATGTGTTCCCAAGACTGGTTGAGATTTTATGTTCAATATAATAGTCAATTATAATAATATTAACGACTCATTTAATAATGTCACATTATGTTTATGCTAGATGCAATCCATGTGTTACCTTTCTGCTGAGCATACTAATGATTCACTATTAATATATTTTGCTACATGTACCGGCTTGTGTTCCTAGACGATTTGAGATTTACCGTTTAATACATAATGTATCACAGATAAGATGATAGACCTGTATACTAGTAATCGGACAAACGAATTTCGATCTGAGACTAATTACGCTTGATTTATCCACCCAAAAAATAGTTGTTATGTACTTATCCCCCAGCACTCGATAGTTATAAAACAAATAATATTTTATATTAAATAGGGGAACGTTGGGGGTTGCAGTGAAGATTTGTCAAACACACAGCGGTGGACAGCTTTTTGGAAGTACAAACATGATTTTATGTGTGGCAAGTGAATGTACTTTGCAGTTATAGCTAAGAACTAGTCCAAATCAACCATAAATATCTGTGATCTTATGCCTTTAATATCGACTTTCAATTAAATATGTTGCATCATGCTCTGCAGTCGAGGTGTTTATCTTTCTGCCGATCATACAATTTTGTAATACACTGTATGTATTTAACATTGATTTTGCTACATGTACCAGCGTGCGTTTCCATGAAGATTTGAGATTTAACGTTCATTACAGTTCAATTGATGTTCAATTATATATTGACGACTTGCATGCACATTTGTAGTGTTCTAATTGTTTTCTATCCATGTACAGTACCTATATTCAATGAATGAATGCATGCAAACTATGTAATGTTAATAATGCTCTGTTGCTATGTAATATTATGTGTACCCTTGGATGATTTGAGATTTGACGTTCATTGCAGTTCAGCGATTCCTAGCAGCATAATTATTGGTTTTTTTCCCGTGTGTTTTTAATTCCGTTGAGTGTATTCAATGCATACCATGTCATTAACCCTCTCCCTGCTGAAGGCGACTTAAGTTGCCCGATCACATGCAGCAATAGAACACTTTGATTTTATTCAGCAGGAAGAGGGTTAATTTAGTTGAGATTAGTTGAAATTTTTATTAACAGTTCAATATTGTTAATTGTTGGCGTTATTATGCATGTGCAGTATCATTCTCTGACCATATATCATGTCATGTATCTCAGAGCATAATGTCATGTCCTAGCCCTTTAATTTATTTTGGAATAAATGGCTTTTCAATTTCTATGGCGGTTTTCTATCTCAGATGTCAAAGTAGACCATTACACAGGAATACTGCACTGACTGCACCCGTATGTGGACACATTAACCCTTGTCAATGGCGTTTCGTATCAATTTTTCGATTTTTAATGATTTTGACCTTTTTTGAATTAGAGTAACAATTTTCAAAAAATGTCAAAATAATTAAAAATCGAAAATTGATACGAAACGCCATAGACAAGGGTTAGTGGACACAACATTTCCAATAGTATTATGTCTACTTATATTGCGCCAAATCCGTGCTAGAAATCTTGCTCATAGCGCTACAGGCTGTAGTATGGATATTGCAACATCAGTTATAACATGGGGAAGAGTAGAAGAAAACCCAATGATTTTATGTTCTGCTATAACAGGTTACAAAGCACGAACATAAAATCATTGGGAGATGTATGAATTTCATAACAACAATAGGTGGTATCAATGCGATACCATTGGATCTATGTGCATAACCATAGCGTATTATTTAGCAATTGTTATGGGACAAATATTCAGGGTAATTGATTCTTATTTATCTAAAAAAAAATCATTTAGTTTAGAAGAGGGGACATAGAACACATCGTCGTTAGAAGCATCAGCCCTAGCTACCAAAGCTTGTATTATTTTTCTAGGGTGGTGTTCCATTGAAAATGTTGGACGCACATTCTGGACAGGGGACTGCTCCTTTCTAGTTGTTCGGTCTGTACAGAATGTGCGTCCAACGCTGTCAATGGAACACCACCTATAGGTCTCTTCAACACCGTGGTGCATATGCACGCAATGAGAATAGCATTAAATAGGCTACTATAACTTTTCTATGTTAGTCTGGTCTTTCGTAAATGCATAGATCAATATTATATAACCGTCTTCTAGTCGCTGTCTCCTCCAGATATGCCCATTTCAATAACACTAACGTAACGATCAGCCAGGTTCGTGTCATTCGTGTCAAGATAACGTCCGTCATGTATTCACATATTCGCCTAACGTTATGTCCCGTTGGCAAGTCCCCGGATGTGAAACTGCACGATGAATATTTCATGGGAATTACACTGATGATAATTGACAGACTTTAATCATATACTGTCGAGACGTGAGCATACATATGTGTTATATTATGTGTGAGCTAGGGCTGCACACTATGCAAAGAGCAAGGGCATATAATAGGGGTTCGGTCATAGAATAATATAACAAAAATCAAACAATTATATTAATTGTAGATAATGATGAAGTCATTTATTGTTTTTTAAATTTTCTTTTTATTAATAATTAAAACAAAATAATTGCATGTTTCAAGTGCATGTGTAATATCCTCTGTTCTGTTAGGACTATCCTATATGAGCTAGGATTATATCCATTATAAGCACTCATCAGTGATGCAATTTGTTTAACATTCGCTATTTTAATCCGACCACGTTTTGACCCGTCGCAATGACGTAACGATTTCATCAGACAACATAATACTATATTTAAAAAAAAGTAATAACACACATGTAGGTTTAAACATTGTTGCTTTTATCGTACTAATTATAACCACATCATTTCATTGATAATCTACATGCATTTACGTCACACATCTGTCTGATGTTGGAATTAAACGAAATGACGATTGTAATGATCAAACGATCTCGCATTGTGTCGACATTGCAGTTTCTATCTTTAGAGGACTACCATTGAAATTGAAGGTATTTTAATACCACTATATGGCTTTCTAAATTGCTCAGGATGAGATTAATAGCACAATTTATTCAAATAAGTATTTATAATTTTATATTGATTTGTATCTATATTTTTATCTATATTATTATTATCTATATTATCTATATTATCTATATTATCTATATTATTATTATTATTATTATTATTATATTATCATTATTATTATTATTATTATTATATTATTATTATTATTATTATTACTATTACTACTACTACTACTACTACTACTACTACTACTACTACTACTACTATTACTACTACTACTACTACTACTACTATTTAAAATGTACAAACGTCGACGTTTTGGGTGTCAAATTTTATGTAACATATACTTGACACGTTAATAAACATTCTTTTTATTATTCATATTCTGTTGTATGAATGGACAAGTCCATTTTTACAAAGGGAGAAGCAGGTGTTCTTGGTGTGCACTGGAGTGAAAATATGTTGTGATAAGGGTGTAGGCAAACTGAGGTGTAGGCAAAATGTGGACATGCCGGTGGGATGTGGAGCCTATCACTAGACCTATATATACGGCAACATTTCTAATCTCTTATCGACATCAGACTAAACTACGGCTCGACATGAATATACGATTGAGCAATGTTCAGATAACTCCTCAACACACCTGTATAGACGTCGGGACAGTAATTAAGGTCGTGTTATTAACCCCGGACAAAAGTATCAACCGCATTGCGTGCTGCCGCCATCTTAGTTCTTCCGGCGGGTTGACGAGCTACAGAAGGTCGACATGAACCTGCTAGTATTGCTTCTCCTGGCGCTCGTCCTTGTGGAATCATGCAGTGGACACAGAGACAGAGACCGCACCCACAGAAATCTTCTAAAGAAGAAGATGCATCGTGGTGATTCTCCCGGGAAGAACTATAACTGGTCGATGTATGGACCTCCAGCTGGTGCCACAGAACAAGAACCCGTTCCTCCTCCTCCAACTCCTAGTGCTAGCAACACGACCTTCAGCATCCCTTTCAACATCGGCGGCATCTTCCCCGGGTTAACGGTAACGGCCGACAGCGAGGGAACAAGGTCTGAGTGCGGGATAGGCGCCCTGATGCCGTGGGGGGACAAGCTGTACATGGTGTCCTATCTGTCCGTAGCGGGCGCAGGGTCCGGGACGGGGCTTTACGTCATCGATAGCAGCTTCAATGTAAGTATTTAATGTAAAGATTTGTCTGTCATCCATTTGCATGTCTGTTATTTTTTTTTACAGACTTTCCTTTTGAGTTATATAATAGAGAGAGAGAGAGAGAGAGAGAGAGAGAGAGAGAGAGAGAGAGAGAGAGAGAGAGAGAGAGAGAGAGAGAG
>JAUTBZ010162287.1:0-10886 GCA_032361785.1 Lepetodrilus galriftensis | reverse complement strand
TTATCGTGGGGAATACTCACTACGCATGCGCATACATTTTGCCTCGACAACGAGGATATTGAATCGAAAACGCTCTAGATGTAGCAGTGGTGGCAACACCTTTCAAATTCAGCATGGTTATTGCATTGTTCTAATGTGAAGTTCTGTCAATGGCAGAAGTGGTACCGCCAGAAGCTGCAGATGATCCACGTGGCGACCGGCCTCTGTGTGGACAGCCAGCAGTCCCAGATGGGTGTCATGCTCACCGAGTGCCAGAACGACCTGCAGTCCCAGCAGTGGCAGATCACCGTCGAAAACCCAGCCAGTCAGGAGAAAGAGTATCTGGACGATCTGTGAGGTCTACTCACCCTCTCCACGATATGTGAGGTCTACTCACCCTCTCCACATTGAAGACAACCAGAGATGCCGTAAAGAGCAGTGCCTGTGCCTAATCTATCAGGGAGAGGGTTAAAGACAACCATATTTTTTGTTGTTGTGTTTCTTGGCTCCATGGACAACTATTGAAGATGTTGGGAACAAATCTTTATGTTTTGAGAATGTAGCTGGTTAGTTTATGATAAGATGCTTCTACTGGTCTCAGCCAACAGGGTTTTCTGTTTGGCTCATTTGGTGTTGGACGCGTGATCCAGCAACTCTGGTTTGAATCCCAGGATCAGCACGGTCCTCCGTTTCAATTGGCTCGGAGCAGGATCCTGTTTCAATAACAGCATACAAATTTTCCCTGTCGAGCAGGATCCTGTTTCAAGAACAGCATACAAATTTGCCCTGTTAAGTGATATGTTTTGATCAGTTTTAAATTTATTCATTTCATTTGAGTATGGAATGTTATCCATGTATGTTAATTATTTTAGCTGAATACTCGAGGCAGTTCTAATGAGAACAATATGAAAAGAATGTGAGATTTAATATTCATTAAGATTTTTCTATCCTATGTGAAATGTTCTCTGGCATGGAGATTTTCTGTGGATCTGCAGAAATCCGTGGACTATTTTGTGACAGGGGTCAATTTATTTGCCCTGGCCCCGAGATTACGAAACTTTTCTGAGTATGTTTCTGTACTCAACTCAGAATTGTGTTCATAAAACGTCATGTGACGTCATAGTCTGAGTACGTTTTTGTGCTCAGAAAGTTTCGTAATCTCGGGGCCAGATCTCTCTAGAGCAACCCAGTTTAGGTAATAATCTACAATTTTCATCAGGGCGTACCAGTGTAGTTAATTGTCAATCAATAAGTAAAGAAAGTATAAAAATATTTTTTTTAAATAAACAAAAATTAAAAAGAAAATATTGCTATGAAAGAGTTATCCCCCCTTGAATCTGCGGCCTACCAGTTTAGTGAGGTCCTGTAGTTTCTCGAGGTCCTTGGCCTTGGAGGCCTTGATGATGTCTAGCTCCCTCTGCTTGGCCTCCACATCCACCTCGTACTTCTCCATCCAGTACTCCACCTTCTTAGACAGGTCCTGGACACAGGGAAACACGCATGTGTATACTGACCACCACTACCATCACTGGACTGACCACTACTCTCTATAGACTGACCATCACTCTCCTTACAATGACCACTACTCTCCTCAGACTGACCACCACTTGATCTCCGCAATTCATACTGAGAATCACAGCGCTGGCTGTCGGTGAAATATGACAGGAATAAACTTGCTAACCAAAGCGAAGAATATTGAAAGTCTTTTTTTTCTTTCTATCAATAGATAACTTATCAGAAGAGCAAAAATATTACAGGTTGATGTGATAGAGTTTGGCGCCACTTTCAAAATTGCAACACTCTTATCACGGCTTGTCAGTTTACGGTAGGAGGAAACCTGCAACACCAGTAGCACTGAATGGTGCAGTAAATCTGTGAGCACTACATGACTGGTACAGATAAACCAAGGATGATAACAGTACTGCACATTGCAACAGTACAGCCAACACATCCTGTCATGATCGCTATGGAAAGATAACTCCCATGACCATCGATGCTGCATGGACATAATTACTTCTGAGGCAGGTTTCAAACTTGGCTCCACCGTTATACTGTCTACTACTGCACTATCGCCTGTCCCTGGGTTATGAATGGTATACTTCCCAGGGATTCGAGAAGGTGAAATGAGTGCATACACTCGTCCATTGACCTGGGTAATGATGTAGCACTATCAGCAAGCTTTCGTGCATGAATTCGGCAAGATATATATATGCGCATCATTATAATTATTGTTATTAACATTATATCGACTGCATTATCATAGATGTCTATTGTAAACATGCATTTAAATATATTTCTAGAAAGATCCAACTCATAGAATAATGTGTATGGTTTAGTAAAGGTACAAAACATTAGATACATATGTTAATAACGGTGTTCACTGTTTATGCAACCATTGTGAAACAACATTGAGTGAACAGTACGAATAGCAATTACATGTATCTGTGAACCATATATAAATTAACATCGGTAGCATCAGCTTAACCCTCTCCCTGCTGAATTAGGCACAGACATTGCTCGTTAGGGCATCTCCAGTTGCCTTCAGCAGGGAGAGGGTTAAAGTGTACAATGATCCGAGGTAAAAGTGTCAGATATGAGAATGAGGTGGAGAATAAGTATTCTCGCCTCGTGCTCTTGTTGTGTGTATCACGGCCAATGTCTTCCAAACATATAATATGCACTGCACCACTACAAGCTACGAGAGTCTTAACTCCTGTACATTAGCTTGGTGTTGCTAAGGAGTTAGGACTCTCGTAGCGCTGTGACTGTTCTGTGGTTCGCAGGCCATAATTATAGGGACAACTTCTTGTAGTTCATTTTTTTAAATTTAATTTTGAAAATGTACTCAAATTCTAAATGTCTTTCGGATACAAATTTCGTCGCAAATGGGTGAAAGATTCCCGCAGCGACGTTAAACTCCATATTCACTAACACACTGATACAAATTAAATCAATCTTGTATTTGCTAAATAGTCATGGCCATTTGCTATAGATCGCGAATTGCTTCCAACCGGTAAATGTTATCCAGGAACAAAGATTCCTATTTCAACGTATTCCGTAAATTCACTTTACCGAGTTTCTTTGCAATTTGCATGCGCAGAATCGTTAATTAACCTAATAACAGTTGTGAAATTAGCGAACAGAAAAGTTATTTCTGATTACTAGTCTGTTTATCAATATCATGTTCACTGTCTTTACAATAAGAAGAAATATAGTATCCTGACAACTATTAATCTGCAAAGTATGTTAGCCACTATAGTACTATTATCCTAACAACTATTAAATGTTAAAACGTATATTATCCCTCTACCCAGTAATCTTTGTACATGTACTAGCATTCTAACAATTATTTAATATTACAAAGCAGGATATCCTATGACGAAGCTCTCTTACCCTCTAAGAGACCATATAACGTTCTCTTTACCGATAGTTAATACACTGCCAAGAGAGCACTATGGTCTCTTAGTGGATGAGAGAGCTTTGCGAAAGGATACCCAGGTTATCCGAGTAAGCAACGCAAGCACAGCGCAGTGTTCTGTGACTGCCACCCTAGGCTGTCTCAGTGCAGACCAATATGTACGGTGAAGTACCGATGTACCGTGAAGTACCGATGTACCGTGAAGTACCGATGAACCAGACCTACCAGTGTCCACAGTGAGTGTCACGATATCACAATATCAAAAATGAATATCCAGACATCAATATACGATAAATATACCACTGTAATCATGTATCCGTCAGGTCCCATGACATGAGTAGACTAAAAACAAAGACGTTATGTTCACATATATATGTTAAGTAGACTAGAAATTCATACATAACATCCCATGACACCAGTCATGATTAGACTACAAGAAGATAAATTTCAGGGTTCGCAATTAACACTCGCCCGCTCGTCCGGGCTATTTATCCCAATGCTAGGGCGTGTAGAAATTAATTATTTGTATCCCTATTCGGGCGAGTACGTTTTAAAGTTAGTTTCTATCGCTGCATTATAATTTATATTATTATGCTCACATCATTCCATGACATGATTAGATTAGAAACAGACATTGTTCATATCATTCTATGAACATATATGTGCGAGAAAATTAACAAGTTGGAATTTTTAAATGACTAGATACGGTAATTGAAAAATATTACCCAAAAGAAGCTAATCTGGGCCGATGGCTAATGTTATTAAAGCAGATATACCGGTAGCGGTCCAGAATATACAATTTTCCACGTGATGCTGGACATAGTCAAACACTCACTGCATGGTGGGCCCTCAGAAACGTCTCAATTTCGACATTCGCTCGAGTCTCTTCATCGATTTCCCGTTGTAGGTTCTGCAAACAAACCACAAACCACCACCATGAATACAACAAATACAAATGAAATTTCGAATATTCAAACAAATAACATTATTAGTCCTTCGGTTATTATTAAAGAAAGTAATTCAAGACACATCAGACCACAACATTTTATCCACGTGACCTTCACCCCCCCAACTTGAACTTTATGTCAACAGTGACCTTGACCTCACCTCAATCTCGTCCTTCATTTCCTTCTCGGACAGGAAGCAGCGTTTCTGCGTCTGCGTGACGGCCACCTCGGCGCACTTCTTGATGTACTTGCCCTCCATGTTGGTCTTGGCCTTCATCTCCTGCAGCTGGTCCTTGAGGTGGGCGATCATCTCGTTCCTCTGCTGCCGCTCAGACTCCTTCTCCTTCTTCACGTCGGTCAGCTTCTTCTGCAGCAGCTTGACCCTCTTACGTCCGTCCTCCTCCCTGAAACAGCCGTCAACCCACTGAAGTGTGTCTGTCTCTGCCAGTCAACCCATTACAGTGTGTATGTATGTACCAGTCAACCCATTACAGTGTGTATGTCTGTACCAGTCAACACAACAGTCAACCCACTGAAGTGTGTCTGTCTCTGCCAGTCAACCCACTACAGTATGTGTATGTCTGTACCAGTCAACCCATTACAGTGTGTATGTCTGTATCAGTCAACCCACCAGTCAACCCACTGAAGTGGGTCTATCTCTGCCAGTCAACCCATTACAGTGTGTATGTCTGTATCAGTCAACCCACTGAAGTGGGTCTATCTCTGCCAGTCAACCCACTATAGTGTGTGTATGTCTGTACCAGTCAACCCACTGATGTGTGTCTAACTCTGTCAGTCAACCCATTACAGAGTACACGTACTAGTACATGTATGTCATTACTAGTCAACCCACTGCAGTGTGTCTGTCTGTACCAGTCAACCCAGTGCAGTGTGTCTGTCTGTACCAGTCAACCCAGTGCAGTGTGTCTGTCTCTGCCAGTCAACCCAGTGCAGTGTGTATGTCTGTACCAGTCAACACAACACAGGGTGTCAATATCAGTTCAACTAGTAAAACGTTGGTCTTTCGATGCGAGGGCAGAGCTCCGCCCTCCCATTAAACTTGGAGTTAATGTTACCTTAGAGCACGGATTTGTAGCAACAACTTGTATTATCGAAGCATGAGAACAATCAAATACGTCACGATCAAATTTGATTGCTCTCATGCATTGATAACACAAGTTGTTGCTACAAATCACAATATGAGAGTCCCCCTTTTACACTGAAGACTCCAGGCTCCCATTACACAGAACAATCCTAATGCTATGATATGAGAGTCGCAACTCTTTAGGCAACTCCAGGCTAACGAAGGATCGTTAGTAACATTATGATTGTTTCTCAAAGCTCTCAATCCACCATGAGATGATATCGCAATTCCCATGTATTAGAAATGGCTACGATAAATGGTCCTGTAGTAGATATGAGGGCTTTGAGAAACGATACCCAGGACGGTGTTTTACTGACTTACTTCTGGATGGTGTTTTACCAACTTACTTCTGGATGGTGTTTTACCAACTTACTTCTGGATGGTGTTTTACCGACTTACTTCTGGATGGTGTTTTACCAACTTACTTCTGGATGGTGTTTCACCGACTTACTTCTGGATGGTGTTTCACCGACTTACTTCTGGATGGTGTTCTGCAAGGATGCCTTCCTGTCCTTCTCTGCTCTCACAGAATCCAGGAGAATCTGAAAGCTGCAGTTCTGTATCAGCTCCCCCATGGTCTCCGCGATCACCCGCTCCACAAACTCCCTGAAACAGAGTGGATGAGAAGAGTAGGGAATGGGGAATTGTGGTTTAGAGTCGCTTTCAAGATACTTTCATTTATATCATGACTTGTCATTTTATGGCAGGAAGAAACCATAGCACTGAATGTTGCAGTAAACCTGCGAGCACCGGCTGGTACTAACACACCAAGGATGATATCTGCATTGCCACTACAGACAGCACATATCCTATCAATATCGCGTCAGAAAGGTAAATTTTGTGAACATTGATACCGGGGCCCCTGGTGCGTGATTTGAACTCGACTCTACTGCGCTACCACCCGCCCACACAGTACCTGTCTTCCTGTATCTTGGAGATGTTGTCTCCTGTGATGGGGTTCTGCCGGAGGCTGCGGCCGAATGTGTGAGTGCTGTTCTTCAGCTCGCGCCCTGTGTTCAGTACGTCCTCCTCAACCTGCGCCAGTTTCCCAGCATGCTTTGTGGTCATCTTCAGGTCCAGTTTCTTGGTCAGGATCGACTGGTACTTGTTCTCCAGGTCACGCTGACCCGCAACTAACTGGCTAATCTCATCCTTCACCATCTGAAACAGGAAGTTGGTGTGTGAAAATAGTGGCATTTCTTTTGCCAAAGTGGCTAGGTTTGGCGTGCCCCATTAGGTACTTCCAATGCCAGCAAATTTCTAGTTGACTTGCGCCACTTGCACTGGTACCTGAGGCCTGTTCAGGAGGGCGAGTTTACGTGAGTACACGCGTGAAATCGCCTTGGAAACCTTCATACTTCATATGTGACGTCAGGTGTGAACTCGCCCTCCTGAACAGGCCTCGGGTGACCTACACATTTTGGTTGGACTGAGGTGAGCTGGGTTTCTTGATTTGCACTTTAGCCGTCATGTAAGAATACTATGAAATGTACTTCACTAACATCAGCAAGAACCTAGCATACATATTCACATTGATAGCATTGATCGGTAATAAACTGGAACAAACGGGGATAAAAATTACCACTAGCCCGCTATCCCGGGTCATATGTTCCAATGCTAAAGGTATCCTAAGGGCTAGTAGAAATTCATAACATTTGTTATTTGTATCACTATTCAGGTTAGTAAGTTTTAAAGCTAGTT
The DNA here is from genome assembly GCA_032361785.1 of Lepetodrilus galriftensis. Classification (NCBI taxonomy): domain Eukaryota; kingdom Metazoa; phylum Mollusca; class Gastropoda; order Lepetellida; family Lepetodrilidae; genus Lepetodrilus; species Lepetodrilus galriftensis. The sequence goes on along the minus strand of JAUTBZ010162287.1, from coordinate 3,697 downwards.
TCTATCGCTGAGCAAAATTATTCACTTTACTAACATCAGCGGCTAAATGGCAAGTATACTAACTTCACAAGTATATGGTACGGTATACTCACTTCGCTGACGTCTGAGCGGAACTCGAAGGACGCCGGCATAATGCGACCCAGGATGGCCAGCTGGTCCACACAGTCCTCCAACACTGTGGCGACGTGGATAGCATCCACGCCACTCAGGACCGGCGACGTCAGTGGATAACTCATCTGGAATATCGCATGACATGGTCGTTTAGCATGGTACCATTAACCAGCAGATTTTGAAAACATATGGATTGATTGGATTCTCATTGCCGATACACATTTTGAAATAAATAAATGCCGATTATATTATTACCCATAATAATAATAATATTAATAATAGTTTATTTCATGTAAGTAGGCATCAGGCCCATGTGCATACATTTGTAAATTGTAGTTCACATGAATGATTCATGGCGATAATATTAAAATAATCATGCATATAGTGCGTAAGGTAGTTCTGGATCACAGGTATTTCAGATCACTTTTTCCAGATGACCACTTGGGAAAAAGTAAATTACTCACTAACAATAATGCAAATGAAGTACTGGGTATCCCCTGTTATTTCTATACTTTATGTTGTAAATTATATAAAGTGTAGAAACAACAGTGGACACTTCATCCACATTGTCGTAAGTGAGGGTATCATAGAAATGAGAAACCCAGCCATAAACATCGCCTAGGAATTTACTTGATTGTGATCTGGAACTTCCTCACGCACTATAATGTAAATGTAGAAATAAATAAGAGACAGACTTTGTAACTATTGTCATTGTGTTTAAATTCCCAATCAATAAACACATGGCGTATATCTGATAACAATGACCAGCTGATGAGTATTTAATCAAGTTAATTTTTAGAAAAGATAATCAATAATTTAGTAAATTTTAGATAAAATGTTTTGGATAAGCGTCTATAGAAGAGCATACCTTCGTGTATTTGGTAGAGAAACAAAACTACTCCATCGCTAATCTGGGTGAACAATTACATCTAGACCTATCAACCTCCAAATCAAGGCAGGTTATACAGCGAAAATAATGTCAGTCAATGTTTACGGTTACCATAAGCACAACGGAAGTGATCATAGCATTGCAGGATCGCACTGCAGCATTTGACTGGGATTCTACCCAAGTCTAGATCTCTAGCGCAACAGATGAAATAAATAACCAGTTTAGAATAATCTTCATAAGTTATCAAATAAAATAAAACAAAACTATGGATGGGTTCGGGAATAAATAGGAAACAATACTAAAATTCATTATAAGTTGTATCTTTAACACAAGTTTAATATTATTTCTTTAACAATTTCTGCGTCACTTCAATTTACAACTTCCTTTTTCTCCGAAATCTCTCGTGAGTGTACAGTGATATACCAATCAACGCCAAATTCATACGAATAAACATTTATTTTATAAATCTGTCGTACTAGTTGATAGGAATAGTTATTCATGGAACATATCTCTAGCTAATAATGTTGACTTTTGTCAATGATGTCTGTGTTTTTCCAAGATTGATGACGGATTGTATCGGCATTTAGGCCACAGTGTTTCAATTTTCGTGCGCCGAAGTTTCATCGAAACAACAACACAAGTTACAGTTTACAAAATCGTATAGTTAATTTATTAGTTGCAAACCGTACTCTACCACAATTGCGTATGTGTCGTCCTTAATTTACCCTGAAAAGTTAATTGTCTTCTCCCAAGTGCCATTTCGAATTTGAACATATGACATTTTGGGATAAATGGAAATCACTGGGACTTTGACCCTCATTTTACCAAAATTTGGTTGACTATCCGTGTAGTTATTCTATTCACTAAATAATCGTGGTTTTTTTTTTAATGAAAACCTTGTATTCGCCGAAATATCCTGGTTGTCCCACTGACCAGCTGACTATTCCTCTGATGAAAAATTATGTAACGGAAATTCAAGTTGTACAAAGTAATTGTCACTAAAACGGTTGTTAAATAGATTTATTTTGGTACCAAATCGAAGTCTAGATGCATGAAATATACATAGAATCCACAGGCACTTGCCGGCACTTGAATATCCACAAAATAAAAATCACTATCAAATATACCCCACTCTGTCAGGCTCTGACAATACTGTAAATACTGAAACGTATAACAGCTTTATTTTTTCCTCAGACACATTTTTAAAATCTCAGTTCTACTCGATTATTACGCAAGAGAACTGCCTTTTTCTCGTCTCGTATCAATACACTATAACAGAGGCCTGTTCAGGAAGGCGTGAGGTGAGACTGAGTTTACACGTGATCACCCGTGCAGCCTCCTGAACGAATAGCAGGGAAATATGAATCGATTTCTCAAGATTATAATTGAAATCTTTTACGGCAGTGTCTGGCACCAGAGAAATCAAATGAAAATGTGACTAAATTGGAAAATAAAGTGAAATACATGTAGAAACGAGACATAATTTACCACGTGCATGTATGATGTATCCCTCGTTCTTCAATATCATTTGACCGGAAAAGGACTGGAGGCGATGTGAACGTAGGCGGCAGGGGCGGATTATCCATTTCCAGGGTTCGCCCTGACGCGTAAAATGCGCGTATTTGACTCCCATTTTTGTGAAAATACGCAGGCTATCATTTTCTATGCGTCGATTTGACACAAAGTTGTCAATATTTGTGCATAATAGTGTATACTTTCTAAAGGGAACGTTGACAAGTCGCTTCCCTCATACTTCAGCTAAGAATAAACCGATAGAATTTCGGTCATCAGTATCCAGATGGTATTGCATATTTGTTAGCACTGGAAAACCCATGTGTATTAATAGTCAATCACGTGATTGTCAATTTGTCATTGACTCTCCAAAATACATGAATGACCCCCACTAAAACATATTGGGGGTCATGGTGACTCCCAAAATTTACTGGCTAGGGCAATCCCTGTGCATGTTACACATTTTTGCAACTCCATAATCGCTCATGCCTGTTACAGGATGTAAGGTTTTTATGTTTAGAGCTGAGATATGTTTTCATTTGATGATATGCAGTATTCTTACATAATTTTAGTTTCTACGCTGGTCCATCATTATTCATACTATATTGCAATTATTCTAGATATTTGCACTATATAAATGTGTATAAATATATAATAATAACAATAACAACAAATGGCAGGTCCTTCCTACAATAACACTGAGTTGTTGTGAATATTTTTAGTGACATACAATTAATAAGTACAAATAATGTAATTTCCTAATTTCCAATCCCAAATTTCCATTGAATCTTAATTATTTTTTATAAAGATATCAGAGTGGCAAGTACATTGAATACGTCAACTACCTGGCATTCTCCGACGAGGTGGAGTCCATCTTCACGATGAAGAATCTGGAGAAGGCACCGCTTCAGGAGGCAGAACAGTTCAAGCCGGCGCCAGATGAGCAAATCAACACCATCCCAGCCGACACAGAGGCAGTGTTCGCGGCATGCATCACCAGAGTATCAGAAAAGGTACATCGTTCATGATTTGACCATCTCACAGAATTTCTCACATCATTTAAAGAATTATTTTCTACAAGTTATTTTAAATTGCAACTCACCAACTGTTACCAAAATAACCTTTCAAGCACAGGGGTGGATCCAGACTTTCAGGTTAGGGGGAGCTCAAAGTGCATTTTAGAGG
>JAUTBZ010162276.1:0-10886 GCA_032361785.1 Lepetodrilus galriftensis | reverse complement strand
ATTGTTTGTAGAAAGTTTGGTGCTTTAATCCAGCGTGTCACGATCAAATTAAAAAATGGACCTAAGCCACCTGACTATATTGAGGTTACTCTGTACACAGCCGAGAGTTGGAAGAACAGTAATATAAAGGCAAATAGTCATTATGCAACATATCAAAATTTCAAATTAATGTAGCAATGCTGTAGTTAACAAATCGTAAACAAAAGCAGCATTGCGTTATTTGTGCCTTTCAGTATATTTATACTTGTGAGTTAAGTAAAGACGTACGTTTAGTTTCATGGTAATGTATTAGCCTTAACTGTCTTCCAACGATTGAGCTATGTTCTGATAATGACAAGATGTATGTAATACAAATAGAAGAACATATGTAAACAGTGTGGTGTGTGCCTTAATGGGTTCACATGATGTGCCACATATGAAGTGTCTAAATAAATATTGCACCACTTCCGTAGTGCGCATCTTGCACTGTCTGAACTGTTGACTTCCGGTGTGTCTGCCTACTAATTATGTAGACACTACGACACAGTGTATGACTACGTCTTGTTAATAATAAAAACAGATGTTGTTCTGACTGCCATTGAGAAGCATATACATCAACAGCTACTTACCAGGTTCCATAACATCGCAGGTAAACAAAACAAACAACTACGTACGGTGATTGATATGCATTACGTTTCTATTAATTGTCGTCTTTGTGTGCATTTGAACTATGTCTGCGGGGGCATGTGTAAGTAAGCATATCCGATAGGTTCAAAGACCGTCTAGTGTAAAACATGTAGTGGTAGAGATATTTGAGATTTCCTTATAGCTATTCGTGTAGTCAATTATGCAAACTTGTCATCACCGTTTTCCCACTGCAATAACCTCATTCAGATAGTCTAGATAGATGAGGACATCGTGTGTACATGCATGCAGATTAATACTGTAATATTATTGTAAATACCAGAGACTGCCTGTATTTTACTCACTTTATTGAATCATCAACACCGGTACACCACATACCAAATGCTATCACCTTATATACCTCCACTTGACAGCCGATGTTTGTGGTATCTGGAAGAGGGAAGATAGATCTACGCTGTCAATTTCCTGGACCGTCCTGATCAATAGATTCGTGTGATCAATTTCTTTGAAACACATTACAGAAAGTATTAATCTTCAAAAGTGACATATTCCAGAAGATCGGGACCCCAGGAAATCATCAATATGTCTGGCAGGAGATACTTTGACCCAGATACTGAGACTAAGTACTGAATGTCGACGGTAATCTTCACATTTGACTAAGTCATCGCTATTCATTTGGTTATCGGTTATCTACGTGAAATAAATAGGTCTGCGAGTTTTCACCTTGGTATTTTGTTCTTGCGCCATACCCTCTAAATCAATAGCTGAGATTACTCCAGTAGTGGTTCACTTTTATATTTCAATTATGTCAGCGTTGCAATGTTCCATCACTCGTCCTGCCAAATGTGGAAGCATTTATCAAACTTACAGGATTTTCATTGGCAATAAACTATTCCAGTTTGTTCTCGAATGCTTGTTTAATGATTTGATTATGAGAAAGAAGCTATCCTATGAAATGCCTATGTCACCCGGGGGTCATCAATGCGCACAGGAAGCAAGTAAGATATTATTTAATTAACCGTGGAGTTTCATCTTCTGAAACAAATGACCATTGTCTACCTAACATCCGTCGACCATTGACGGATCCGTCGACCATTAAGTCAATGAATGAGGATGGCTAAAATATGGTAAAACTTAGTTACCGGAAATTCATTTCTTATCGTTAAACACTGTTAACGTTATGTTGATAACAAAAAATCCAGTAAAGTTCATAGCATATACAACAATAATAGCATTGGCAACAGTGAAGACAAACAAAAGCAGCCAGTACATAGTGACGACAGTAAGGTATAGACCAGAGTAGACGACTAGACGTATAGGGGCACTCACGCCGACAGCTAGGACGTGTACAGATAGGAAGTGGAGGTACGTGGACGAGTTCTCCAGATCAGGCTGCGAGTGTTCTACCAGACGAGGGCAGCACCCCATAATGACGCAGTCAATTGAAGCCGTAGTGAAAGTCCTATTTACAAACATAAAAACAGTTGCAGTTGGCGATACATACATAGACATGTTTGGGACATGGGAAATGTGTATTTATAATCAGGAAGAGACGCTTGTTTCTATAAGGTACAGCATAATGCCCCGGACGAGGGATTGCAAAGTGATAGTGATGGTCAATTGGTCATGTTAACATGTGTATGGCTAGTATCCACGGTTAAAGGCATGTTAGGATTGTCATTGACTGTGGAAGAAAGATTGACGGGAGAAATGTTTTGAGTCTAGATCTAAACACAATTCGTCAGAGAAGATGGTAAATGGAGGGGAGTGTTACAGAAGTAAATGGGAGAGCATTTCGTTAATGTAAATATTAAAAATAATATAATAACATATTTAACCATGATTCAATTTTAACAATATCATACAAACTAGCATTCATATCGGTATACTACTTGAGATGAGTATTCTCTTGGGGTTGTACTTCTATATTCTGGTTTGGAACCCACGATAAGTTCTGATCACAGGGTCGTCTTACAAATATGAATATATTAGTAAATGTGGACACTAAATATTAGGCTACGAAAGAAAGTATATGAGTTGGTGCATGTCTCGCCGTTTTACACATGAATTTAACACAACAACGCACAGCATAGAATGAATGAATGTTTGATCTAGGTACACTGTACATGTAGTTGTATTTCACACTTCACTCGTATATGCATGCATATGTTTTCAGGAGCATGCCCTGTCGTGGTTATCCTCACGTATTCTGTATTACATCTAGTCCACATCCGTCACACAAATTAGTGCAGTGCATACATCTGAAGACTTGCATCCTATTGCTGTCAGAAGGATACAATCTAATTGTCGTATAGCTGTGTACATACACATATTAGAAGTAGACCAAGAACCCACTGAGAAACATAACCACTATTTATTAATACTACTACGTGGGTGTAATGAGTACAAGATAGCCACAGTCAGTGGGTTGATTGGAGTTCCACCAAAGCAGGTAGTTCGTGATGAGTCCTAGCTTCTTATCATCGCCGCGTGTAACCTCAGCTTGAAGACGTAATGATAAAACCAGTCCGCAGACAGTGCTAAAGTATGGTTTGAATTACTGCAAACGAATACAGCCTGTTTTCACAGCGGCGTAGCATTTTACATACAACACTAATCATGAATGGATCGGTGGGAAAACTAGCAGAGTTTGCGAAAAGGGAAATAATATTGAGATACGTCAAAATAGGATGCTTGTCATTCACATCTTGTTCGTAGATATATGCATTGAAGAGATGAATAAAGTGCTCCCTCTAGAGCTCATCTCTCCTACCCCCCTGCGCTCATCTCTCCTACCCCCCTGCGCCCATCTCTCCTACCCCCCTGCGCCCATCTCTCCTACCCCCTGCGCCCATCTCTCCAACCCCCCTGCGCCCATCTCTCCAACCCCCCTGCGCTCATCTCTCCTACCCCCTTTCCTACCCCCTGCGCTCATCTCTCCTAACCCCCTGCGCATGGGATGCAATGTCGTGAGTGGCCAGCAACCCGGGGCCTAGGAGAGAGAGGGGGAGGCGGGGGAGCGGGGACGGAAGGAGTACTCTCGGCGAGTGCAGCCTCTCGCACTTACATACAGGCGTCGGAGGAGGTGGGATGCACACGCTACGAGGCATGGCAGGGTCTATGGGAAGGATTATATCATGGCTGGGTATTTCTGTGCTTCCGTGTGTTTCCAGTGTAAACAACAAATGAACTGTGCTGTGTTGTAGTGCAATATTGTGATATATTCTCAGAACTTGGATTACAAACTACAGTGAATGTGTTCGCATGATACAGATACCTGTTGAGGTATATCTGCGGATTGATCCTGTCGTCCACAATGGGTGCCTTAATCCTACATGTGTTGCTCATCTACCTTGTGATATCTGTAACACTCGGGCTGACGACAACAACCCCGTCTCCCAGTTCGTCCATTCCACCAGTCATACAACCTCTAGATCAGCTGGAGAACAACGTCATCACGTCAATGCTCAAGATAGTCGACGAAAAGTTCGACACTATCAGTTCTCGTATTACACAGATGGAGCGAGCGCTGAATGGCTTACAGTTTTATAGTATTCGTCAGTTCAGGACCGTCACCAACTCCATCCAAAACTCCGCCGTCCTCAGCCAAGTGATACATTCTAAACTCGTCACCAATGATCTCGAAACAAGGCTGCTGCAGAAGTCGGTTAATCGTATGGGGCATAATGTCATGGCGCTAAAAGAATCTAACTCCAAGATGTTTCAAAAACTGGAGCGCTCTATTGTTTACATTAACAGAAACATTGAAGCGAAGGCGAACCAACTCAGGACAGAATTTGAAGGATTTGACAGCAGCGAAAGTAATGATCACGAAGGGGTGGCCGCTCTTCTAGCAGAAGCAGAGGCAGAACGAGAATTTAATCAAAAACGTGAGACGGTATTAAACTGCACTGTAAACATGAAATCACTGGAATCACACATAGACCTGACCCTTAGCTCCTTGCAGAAGCAGTCGAATTTCCAATACGATAAACTGAAAAACCAGTCCGAGGTTCATTATTCTAAATTAAAACTACAAGCTCAGAGTTATTTCCAGGATATGAGACTGAAAGCTGACTCACAGTTTGAGAAGCTGAAACACCAGAACGCCTTGCAGTACCATAGACTCCAGAACCAAACTCGTGGTCAGTACGACTCTCTCCAGAGACAGTCCGCCAGTCACTACGAGCGTCTTGTCAACCAGACAGCGTACAGTAGCCACGCCAGTGAGGAGGTTTACTCTCGAGAAGAGACGCACACAAAACAAAAGGAAGTCTTCATCGACAACGAACACCTGTTTATGGCAATTTCCAATATGACATCACATATCGTGCAGTCTGTCAGCTTCATACGACACACGGACAGCATGTTGGAGAGCATCATCGCCAACACGGAAACCCTGGCCGACGAGCAGGAACAGCTGAGGAAAGACGTGGTGGATGTCGTCAACAAGAAAACTGTTACACAGCCACCGAGTAATCAATTACCTAATTCCATCCTAGAGGACGGGGCCAATGCTGTGAACGAGAACGTGCGCGAGAATATCAAACCTTTAGGAGGGTGTAGCGTTTCAGAAAGCGTTATACTTGATATAGCAAAGTTCTCTAAAAATGGTTCTCAGTTATTCGAGATTTTGACAGATCTAGCTCAGATGAGTCAGGTGTCGTTGTCCTCGTCTCTCGTGGAACTACAGGACGAGCTGCTTCGAATGGAGGAAACTAGGAACAAAATAGACTCGGAAACCAAGCTGCCTATGTCCCACGCGGCAGTGGACTACAATCTGGTGCTGCAGAAGATCTTCAACACGTCAAAGGCAACGTTAAAGATGGCAGAAGCCATGGCGTCCAACACCGGCTGGATACCGTACATATTCCACAACATTCAGTACGTGGAGGGTCAGCTGAACCGATCCATGTCTCTCACCACTAGATTCCTGACAGAACTGCGTGGTCTGAGGGCGACTCTGAGAAAACCGGAGCCCAATGCTCAGGCCCAGGGCAACGTGGTCAACAACGACCCGGGGGCCGGTGACGGGGAGCGGCGACAGCGGAGCAACATGAGTCAGGACGACGTCCTCGACGTGATATACGACACCAGTCGGAAGTTGAAGAGGATCATGCCTGCCTTGACACGTCTGATAGCCGAGCCAGGTGAGCTAGTCTCGGCTTTTAGCAATACGAGTTACATGTCATGTTCTTCTTACTACTACTACTACTACTACTTATACTACGACTACAGCTATTACTTCACTACTACTACTACTACTACTACTACTACTACTACTACTACTACGGTATGGGATCGTGAACGGCAAACCAATATTACATGCGCGAAGTAAAAGACTTGTTGTTAGTGTAGCATTTATTACTATTCCTTTGCATGGAATTATATAATGTCATTCTTTGAAACCTCAGGCTAAAATTGTAATCCCTTATACACGAGCTGAACGTTTATCATTGTTTGTGCTCACCAAAATGTGATAAGTTGTTTTTATAAAAGGTTTTTACTAATATTGTAAGGAATATATGTAGGACCTACATATATGTAGGACCTACAAAAGGTTCCAGGTTCAAATCCCGCCCCGGGGGCCCGGCATCAATGTTCGCGAAAGTTAACTTTTTGACGCGATATTGATAGGATGCACTGACTGTAGAGTGGCAATGCAGTTATCATCCTTGGTCTTGTCAGTACCAGCCGGTGCTCGCAGGTTTACTGCAACTTTCAGCGCTACGGATGTTGCGGGTTTCCTCCTGCCCTAAACTGACAAGTCGTGATATTAGCGAAAGATTCCAGAAAGCGACTTTAAACCCCAATACAAAAAGAAAATGTAGGACCTACAAGCGAAATTTCAGTTTTCAAAGTTCAGTTGTATTCATTCAAAGTGCTCCGAAAGCCGTGAAGTTATAGGTGCACAATTTACAGACAGTTTGTGGGTCAGTGGTATTGCCAATGGTATCTCACTTTCAACTCCATTTTAGTATACATTCAAATATACCATGTCCAAGCTAGACGCGAGATATTAGCATTCATATAACTTCTCATCCCGTGTAACTTCATTTACAAGCCTTTTTTAACTTGACACGTTCCATAGTATACATACTTTATCATTGCTAAATCTGTAGAGTTGAAAAGCCGTCTGTAGGCATGCTTACTGAAATGATAAATCGACTTCAAAATTTGATATGCTATTCTACACTCCACCTAAATGTGACACCGGTAGAACTTCCTTTTGGACCAATTTGACACCAGTAGCACTCTGCTCTAGAATACTGACACCAGTAGCAAGTTTTCTCTGTACAATGTGACACAGTACAACAACTCGCTGTAAGTGAATGGCTATATGACACCAGTCGTAGACTTGTTTTTAAGTTCGGGTTTATAACCTCTTTCAAGATTCTTTGACTTATATTACGGCTTTGTCAGTTTAGAGCTGGAGGAAACCTGCAACATCCGTAGAGCTGAATGTTGTAAAATAGTAAACCTGCGAACACCGGCTGGTACTGACAGACCAAGGATGATAACTGTATCGTCACGATACAGACAACGCATTAGATCATGATCCATGTAGACTATTCTTATTATATACGTTACTATTTCGACATCCTCGAAACACAGTCCATTATGACTACACTTTACCCCCGTCAAGAGGTTAAGTGTACATATAGTCATAATGGCCTGTCTTTCGAGGTTGCAACTTACAGACAGCTATAGGGCATCCTATAAATATCGCGGCATAAAGGCATACTGTGGCGAACTATTGATGCCTTTGGCTCCGAAGTCCAAGGTGCGCTATACCACCCGCCCCAAAATGTTCAGAAGGCATAATGTTCTCTGTTTCGAGGATGGTACCCGGTAACTGCCGTGTCTTGGATCGTATTCGTTTCAAACACTGGACCAACCCTAGGGTGATGAACTTAGCCAATGACCAAACACTCATGATGATACGAGTACCCGCATTGGCTAATTTTCATCACGCGACCGTCACCCTACGGCTATAGGGTATGTCGATTGTTGAATCGAATACGCTCTTGGTGATTGACCGGACGTTCAGTGTGTGAACTTTTATGCAGACACGAGGGCACCCTGCACGTACACCAGCTCGCCATGTCCCACAATAACTCGCGACATACACAATCCGTAACATTACTAGTAGCTCCATGTGTGATTTGTCTTTCTTTCATACCATTGAATCCCGATAAATTATGCTTTGGACAGACATTAAACAAAAGACGCATGTGGATATGCATATACATTTACACTCGTATACGTTCAACGCGTGGTATGCACGTGCTCTTCCCACGACCAGCTGTTGCAGACGGCCACGGGGAACGGGGGAATATCGATATAATTCCCATACTTATATATATCTATATATACACACAGTGCAGCGATATATGGCAAGATGTTGGAGGAGGTAATGTGCATGTATATATAGAGCGATATAAGCATAACATGGGTAAATGCATAGCTGTCTTTGACATATGCGGTTCTCTATGACATGGAGATAAACAGAGCAGATGCATAGGGCGCGGTTTGGAATGTCCAATCAGGTAGGGTGAATAATTGACTCACTGACATGCACAAAACAGCTTAAAGCCAGGCATGTGTTTTTTTAATGTTCGCAACAGACAGCTTATAACATCTGTTCACTGATTTGTATTTCTATATTCTATAGTCGATGCTTTATAGGAATATAACAACGCTGCATAAGATGCTGTTATTAATGTATGTATCTTACCGCAACATGTGTACGGTTATTGCATATTATTAAATTACTTAACTGACATGTAATGCTGAAATCCTGCAATGATGTATACGTTGCAAACATCTAAATGTTATCCTGATTACTTACCAGCTGCATGTATACTATTCATTTTGGCCAGAAATCGCAAAATCAGAATATTTCTCTGGGATGGTCTTGTACTATTCAGATTAATATCCAATCAATGTGAAAGTCAATCGCTGATGTATGTGCGTGCGTGCGTGCGTGTGTGTGTGGGTGTGCGCGCGCGCGTGCGTGCGTGTGTATGTATGCCTTGTATACTATTGAGATCAGTATCCAATCAATGACAATGTGAAATTCTATCACTGATGAACATTGACGACAACGTCATAAAATGAACAATATACACTCGTCTATAGTTACGTTTTCTGATTCCTATCAGGAAGCGGGCAGAGCCAACACAGTAATTCGGTGAATACTATCACTGGATCATGCATTCTGCTGCTCATCTTACGACGACTAGGGTAAGCTTTTTTCCCCATAGTAACCGTACGTATAACCCGTTGTTGAAAATAACTGGTTATTGCAACACATTTAGGATGTTTCTAGCAGTTTGATTGGTCGAGAAATAAAATGTTTCGGGATCAAATTTCATTAGATCCCGGAGATTTTTCATTAATAAATCCAGGATTTCATTACATACCGGAATGTTTTTCATTCCATTATAGTTATTTATATATTTAGCGTGTAATCGTATGCGAATTACGATTTCAATTAATATAAAAACTCCAACACACTTTTTTCTTCTCTTTGTAATAAAACTATGAAATCTATAAAATGTTTCGGTGCATGTATTATTTACACATACATGCGCGCGCGCATACACACACACACACACACACACACACACACACACACACACACACACACACACACACATGCGCGCACGCACGCACACACACACGTATAACTGGTATGTCGGTCGTGTAGCTGTCACTTCAACATCAATTTCCTAGCTAACTTTCTATTTTTTTTTAATTAAAAAAATACTAGTTATAGTACAGTTACCGTACTAGCGAATCCACATGACAATACCCCTAGCTACGCGCACGTGTCAACTGTCCATCTGTGTCCACTTCAGTAACTGTCCACGACAGATTGGTCGTCCAATGTTCGATCAAATGATAACACAGTGCTATTTGATGGTCAGAAATGATAAGCGGCTCTCATTCATGTATGCACAAACTAGGTTTATATTATTAGGATACATTGTAATGTGTTACATTTATTATCATGTATTATCATCTCTACAAATACAATATTGTATGCGTCTTCCATTGAATTGTTGTAATGGTGCAAATCGGAAGATGAGTTTTAAACCGAAACGGCATCATTCCTAGGCCCCTGTTGTTGCAAGACATTTGAGATCCAGCGTCATGTATTTGTTGTATATAATACTAGTATTTATTTTCATATGTTTTCTCTAGGCCCCTGCTGTTACAATGACAAGAACCTGTATTCACTTAAGCCGAGAACCTCTGCATATGAGGTACAATATGTATTATAAAAATTAACATGACCATCGCGGACAGGGATTTGATAGAGATTCAGCTATTGTTCAGATCCAGCGTCATGTTTTTTTTAACATTTATTTTCATATTTGTTCTCTAATTATTACAAATGTAATGTAGAGGGCAACAAATAATTACATTTTATTATAGAATATTGCATGCAAGAATGCCACTTATAGCTATTGGAATTCGACGACGAGCAGATGATGTTCAAACCAGTCCATATCTGCTACAATCCGATTCAGGTTTCTGTAATGGGCTTTGTGAAACGATATCCGGTATACCGTAGATTATGCGTAATACACAAGTCAAATTGTGTAGACAAACAGATATCTCTGAGGAGTAACAATTATGTTTGTTCTCCGTATACTTACGTAGTACAATGTATAAGCAATCCCAATAGGGTCTGTAACGCACTCTACTATATCTATTAACACAATTTTCATGTTGATAAGTCTATCATTGAATAGTGCAAGTATATAATATGTTTACAAGACTCGGATGGTATACGTAAACGTGCGGTAAATAACGTTCTTTGAAGAACGCTTAGCAATTAAAGAATAATCATGACATATCATAATGAGACTTGCGTAATCCACAACAGCAATATGTATGTCCAAATATGGTCAAGCCTAATCTTAATGAATTTGACATTAATTTTAAAGTCTGGTAAATGTGTGAAATTTAGATCATGAAATAATTGGTAGTTCAATAAATGCAATATTGCATCTTACTTCAGGTAAATAAATAAATCGCGCGTTTATTAAGTGCATAATAAATTAAAGGCATACTATCACAGTTGATAGACCTGTATAATCGGACACACGAATTTCGACCTGAGACTAATTACGCTTGATTTATCCACCCAAAAGTTGTTATTTACTGACATACTTATCCCCCAGCACTCGAGAGTTATAAAACAAATCATATTTTATATTAAATAGCGGAACGTTCCGCTATTTATCTTG
>JAUTBZ010162265.1:0-10889 GCA_032361785.1 Lepetodrilus galriftensis | reverse complement strand
GACCTCGTCCTGTCAGACCAATGTCTTCTCGGCCTGTGACCAATACCTTCTCGTCCTGTCAGACCAACACCTTCTCGTCCTGTCAGATCAATACCTTCTCGTCCTGTCAGACCAGACCTCGTCCTGTCAGACCAATGCCTTCTTGGCCTGTCAGACCAATACCTTCTCGTCCTGTCAGACCAAGACCTCGTCCTGTCAGACCAATGTCTTCTCGGCCTGTCAGACCAATACCTTCTCGTCCTGTCAGACCAACACCTTCTCGTCCTGTCAGACCAATACCTTCTCGTCCTGTCAGACCAGACCTCGGCCTGTCAGACCAATGCCTTCTCGTCCTGTAAGACAACTGCCGGTGTTTATGGACATGTCTGGCTGCCATTCATTCCCAGATCTGCTCCCGAGGCGAGATGAAATGGGGGTCAGCTCTAGGTGATCGACATCCTTGGACAAGTTAACCACTCCCTTCCATCAGCCGGCAATCCGCTTTCTAAACTATCATGTTCAAGACCCACAGCCGGGTAACGTTTGACTGTGTCACATTGGTGTTACCAGGAAGAGAGAAAACAGACATCGAGTTAACCGTGACAAGAAGCATTACTTTCACTACTGCCTCACTGAACGACCGGTAGTGTAGCTAGTACCTGGTTGGAAAGGGTTAATGAGTTCTAGAAGAACCATTGCACTCTTGACATAATGCCGTTCTTCATGGTCTTGTCGTGTAATCAGCTGGTAATGTTACACAATCAGCATGTAATGTTAGCCCAGCGTAATCGGATGATAATGTTACCCAACAATGCAAGTAGCATGTGACATGGTTTGAGGTATCTATACATTCGCATGATATATGGAGAGTTGTAATTCACACGTGACGGCAGTGAATGGACAATGGGTGTGACATTGCATTGCAATGCTGGAAACGCCTCCCGAGACTTGATCAGTGCCAGTGTATAGTAATTACTATATACCATGACTTATACTCTATCTGTACTGCATGTGATGTAATAGCCGTCTGAGACCATAGACGACTGATACATAGTCCGGCGGTCATACGTGTAATTGATGTTAGAGGTTATACATCACAGACAGTCTAGCAACAGTTATGCACTAAATGATGCAACTGATGTCTACCTAATATCGTTACGGTATATACCAAAGTATATATTCATGTGGTATGTCTACTAAATCTACATCTACAGCATCCCCGACAGAACCCTAATATAGTGTAGGCTATATTAAATGCTTCAGAAGAACACGCTCTCCGGGGCCTCTGGCACAGGTGCTGGCTTCTGTATTGACCAGTAATAACTCATGACGGCATTGGTCAAAGGGTCAAGGGTCAAGTGAGATTACAGCCCACACGAAGGCGAAGGATAGGAACATCCACTTGGCATACTCTGTCAGCAGCAGTATGCTGCTTATGCTTTAGTACCCTAGAAGCCCGTCAACAAATAGGCACTAGGTGCAGATAGAAGAGTGGTCTTGTCCCTTCTGGAGCTGTCCCTCCTGAAAGTCACGAGTCCTCTAAGATTACATCCTACGAGGAGTCTTCACACCAGATGACATCGTAGTTATTGCAACCAGTTTATTCAGATAGACGGTTACCACGGTTGCAGCGGTCTTAAATGTTTTTCAGGCATCTGCATGTTTCACCTTCGAGGTGTCAACTTGTAGTGCGTCTACATCCTCAGCATGGGTATCAACGCGAAAGTGCACACACATCCGGTTCATTGTCCATGGTAATGACCGTAAAATGTGTGCCCATTGATACGATCCGTGTTGTCTACCAATTGTCTCCCAATGACGTATCCACACGGTTCCCGCATGGTCGTGTCAGATCAAGATCACAATTACCCCCAGAGAACCTCGGGCACATCTACGTCAAGAAAATTACATTTGCAAGTGGTATGGATTTTACTTCCTAGCGTCCTAAGATGGTTATTGTGAATGTAATTATTATTTTAGTTTATTGGTTGTCCTATTGACATTCCACCGCTCGATTCCAAACGTCTCAATTTAGTCTACCACTGGCCAAGGCCAAAATTTGATTTTCGTGACAATCATTTTTAGTTTCTCTGGTTGCCAATCATCTTGACAATGATAATTAGCATGATTAAAGCAAGAGTTCCACGCAATACTGTTCAGGGCCATCCATCTTTTGAAAGAGAGCACTTCTTCAGTGTTACAGACGTGAAGCACCATCAGGCACTCACTAGAGGTCTCGTATCGTGGTATTGACGCAATCCAATGGCACCATCCCCCAACCTCCCACTACCCCCCGTCCGCCATGTTGATGCAATCGGCTCCTCCCATAGCGCACTTCAGATCTCGGTCTAGACGCGTTGTCACTCGTGTCAGGTCCCTTGCGCTGCGCCTAGTATTTCCAGTTAAGTAGGCAGAAAGAGAAAAATGTACCTAGATTCATTACTATTGACCCGCGGTCCGGAGCCTTGTCTTGGTAACATTCTTGTGATTTCATATACTTTTGTGTGGAGTGTGTGCGCCGGTGTATGTATATGCACAGATCTTGATAAGCCCATAGCCGTGTATGAAACAAACCCTGATCGATGGACTGCTTTAACATGCCTTTAATGAGTATGGCTGACGTTGTTTGTGCGGCTGTCAAGTTATTGGCGATGCCTACAGCACACTGTCGCTTGCTTTATTTACATATTTACCTCACATTGATTGATGTAGACATGTTTGCACCTGACAACTAATGTTATTAATTGTTTTCATAACAGCTGCTTTGTTCATTTACAATATTTATTCGTCATCTCGATTGTTCATGGTTCTGGCTAGAGGGTTAATTTCAGAACCGATAATGTGTTCCGATATACACAGAATGGCGGAGTTGTTTTCTCGATTTCCAATAATATATTGTACAGCAGAATAGGCCTATATGGTCTGTTTACACTTAGTGTCTTGTTAGTGCTAAATACAGTGAACGTGGGACCTTCATCACCAATATGCCATCGTTGCCCGGATGTTGGACGGTCATGTCTTTTCAGACGTTTCTTTCTCTGCCAACTATCCTGTTTCGAATATGAACAGTTTGTGAACACCTCAGCTTTTGTAGGTTCCTATATATTATGTCTACATATTCAGCTATTAATTGACTAAATATATACTGCAAACATGTTATCGTTTATGATAAGATGTTCCCATATGTAGACCTACACGATACCGTACGGAATCACACGTGTCCTGAGTTCATGTTAGCGACATGGGAACATGAAATGAGTGGTGATTCCACCCATAGATATTATCTACCTCACGCATGGCAAACACCGATATAAGTGTATATAAGTGTGTACTAATGTCACAGGGCTATACAGATGACGCTGGCGATCATATATGGACATTACAATACATCTACTTAACCTTACCTATTATGAGCTCATAGTACACGTGCACGCTATTTACACACAATAATGTGTGTTTTCTGTGAGTCAGCGGACCTCGACAATCGGTGGAATCAACTGTATAATTGAAATGCTAAAGCGATAAGCACCGGAGGTATAGCCCCCAATTAAAATTCCTGGTAAGCTCAGCGCATTTATCTGATGGCGAACACTGCCTAATAGTAATAATACCCCGCGCATCCGCTTATAGATTTACGTACGTCTGTGGAAAGTGCAGATTATATGTGTGTAATAAATGTATGTCTCGCTGATCGCCTCCGAAGACCGGCTTTAATTTGCGACGCATCGGGCACCTGTTACATTGGAATGGTAACGCAGCACCAGGGATATGATAATACCGTATCGTGTGATAAGCAATTTGTAACCGGATTCGTGCTGTGGGGTCTGAGGTTACAAATCTCGTCACTCTTTATGGAGTTTATGCCCCTATTGTCGGTGGTACCAGTGTTGCTGCGTTTATCTTTGACAGCAACATGGCGATCCCCAATTTTGGAACCTGCACGTCTCAGACAGTTTTGTTGCAATCACGTGGTACATATTTTTTACCCAATGATGAAGTGGCTCATGCCAATTTGGAATGTTTTCCAGATTAAAATATCAGTTTATTTTACAATTTCTTCGAATGGTAAATGCAGTGTAATTGCATATTGCACTTTAATTCGAGATATAAATTATTTATTTTTATATGATAATCGGACAAGTAATATAAATTCCACAGTTAATGAAGCAGCGTTTCCTATTACACGTGAACATTGCTTTCTCTAACAGAACCTAGTCAGTTCAGGTATTGGTGATTGATACCTTCACTGACACTACAAATCAGAATATCGTCATCACATTTCAGATTATCTATCTCTGGTTTACAAGCAATAAACATGATAAAAGTGTTTCCACGATGGACATATCTCGTGTTGTGTGCCTGAATTGCTTTTTTTATGGTGATACTTCTAGCAGTTGAATTATATATGATGAAAGCAGAAAATGTTAAATACAATTTTTATCAGGAGAGTCGTTTTTTCTCTCTCTAAATTGATATTTTATTTGTAATTTGAGTAGATGTTTTATCTTCCCATTCAAGTGGAATGTTACGCTCCAGATAATGAGTAAATCGGTTGTCTAATCACTTTGCTATCAGCGCAGTGTTACATGAGGACAAGTGCTGGGTGAATGAAATGATATAGAATTACCTATCTCTATTCATGGTCTAGTATACAATAGCCTTACTATCAAGTAGAGTATCACTATGCAGATCTCACGTAGTATGAGAAGTGTTTCTCAAGAAAAATGACTCACTATAAAGAAGTGTCTTTGTTTGCTTCAGATGTATGCACAGACGTCTGTAGGATCAATATACATAGGTTTTCATCCACAAATTAGGACATAATTTACAGTGAATATTTAACATGTTCAATGATCTCTTGAGCACTATGTATTATGTCTGTACAGTACTCAAGGTAATAGCCCAGTGAAGACCTTGGTAAAGGGTGTCATATCGTATCTGACTAAATTGGTGACTCTAACCCTGTCAGCTTATACAGAATGAGAACAGTATAGAGAGTTCTATATTGCTCATGCATTGTGCTGTACAATTATAAAGTTAACCATCTCCCTGCTGGTTAATGACTATCACTGCTCTGTTAGGCATATACAGTTGTTTCCAGAATGTAAAGGGGTTAATGGCAGATCTTTTTCACTTCCTGCCATATTTATTCATCTATTCACCTCTCTGACAATATCTACTATTTACCACCAGGTTATGTTTGGATATGGGGGAACATCTTCAAAAGAGCGAGAGTTTTATTAAGTATATGTAAACCTCTTTGTTGCTGTGTATGTGTGTACATATACGAGACAGGTGAGAATGTGCTAAGCAAAGCCGGGGTACCCTATCAGGATGCTCAGCCAACAGGAACTTATTGGCCCCATGGAGAGAAGAATAGCACACCCACACCAATAGACCTGACACATTGCTTCAAGCTTGCCAACACACTGTGCACATACAGTTGAGTTAAGTTAGACTGTGACTCTCATGATATGCCTCTTTGACTTTATTATTGAGTTGTAGGTTAGCCCAGTTGAGACTAATAACACAGATTACCATTGTACCAGGGGTAATCATCTGTCATTCCATTGCAGGGACCCCCACAGCCGGGCCAACCGTTCAAGTTCACAGTGTCGGAGTCATGTGACAGAGTGAAGGAAGAGTTCAGCTTTCTACAGGCCCAGTACCACAGGTAAGCTCATTGACACCAGAGTGACACCAGACAGACACCTGTAATTGACACCTGTAAGTGACACCTGACACCAGCCAAACCACTTCTTCCAGATTCAGGGGAACCAATTTTTCATGAAGGTTTTGAAGACCATTAGTTTAAATGACAAGAATTCAATTTTATTTAAGACAATTTTTATTGATGAGTTGTAACAATTTAATTTCCATAAGGTTTATAATGTAACATTCCATATCAGCCATCTATATAGGACAAGTATGTTCATGCCAATTCCTCTATCCCTATAGTGTTGAGTAGCAATGAGTATATTATGAGTGGGAGAAGCTGATGTAGGCCTAAGTACTTGAGATGACAACACTGTTCTTCAATGAACAGGAAGCTAGTGTCCTGCAGACTCAGACTCTTGTAGCAGACCAGAATCACCAGCAGTGGGTCCTTTGTTGCAATCAAGAATAGAAACATGGGTGTTTCTGTGATACTTGATTGCAAGGCTTGTCCATATAGTATGTGTCAACTCCAACTGGACGTAGACACAATGCAAATATGTGGGTCTGGTCCAGTCCCATTTAAGCACAAGAAGGTAGCCTGACTCTTGTGAGGTGAACACTTACACCATCTCGTGAGGTCTGATTAGCACAGGAAGGTATGATGTCTTTTCTGAGGTGAACACTGAGACCCATCTTATGAGGTATTATTAGCACAGGAAGGTATCCTGACTCTTGTGAGGTGAACACTGACACCATCTTATGAGGTCTTATATATAAGCACAGGAAGGTATGATGACTCTTCTGAGGTGAACACTGACACAGTTAATTTGCTAACCATCTTGTGAGGGATACACTGCACTGACTACTAGTATGTTAACTGGGGGTGGTGTTGGATGATTACCTGGTATTTTAGTAACCTACCCATCTATCAAGCAGCAAGAGAGTGCAGCCGTCATCTAGCTATATCATACAACCATTAACTTGACTAATGGCCTGGAGTTTATTACAAGACAAACACTCAATCTCATCATGGTCGTATGAAGGTGATGCCATGGTAAATGAATCCATGTTAACTAATCAATATGCCTGTCTCAAGTGTGGATAGCACAGACGGCCAACAGTGCAAACCTTCACATCTAGAGGTGGCTGCTTTCATTTGCACAGTGTTACAAAGTCATAGAGTACATCTTCCATTTGCCATGTGACACCACCTCGATGACACTTCAGATTGTAACATACAAATTTGTAGTGTTTACTACATTTATTCTCCTGAGAAGATGCTGTCTGTATTTCTTCTATAGAACCATGTGACTGTTTTGATGAAGAATTTACTTTATATTGCTAATGATAGTTTAAGTGCCTTAGAATAATTAGTAATGATGGTGATAATACTATTTAATTATAAGGTCCACAAGTCAAGATTACTCCTTGCAATTGGTGAAAGATTCCCGCAGCGACATTAAATTCCATATTCACTCACTCACTCACTCACTCACCACAATATTCATTCTACAGTCAGTGCTTGCAAGTGGATCAGTTTCCAAAACAACCTAAATGTGAATATTCATGAAAGATAATGTTCTTGTATTCTCTGGCACATGTCATGAGATCCTTGTTATATTTCTGTCGGCTGGTGATGGTTGTAGGATCATGTTGCTCTACAAAGACAATAATAAAGTATCGCCTCCAGTGACCAGAAAGGCTGTACAATTATCAAATTAAAATAACACTACTGGTTTTTAAAAAAAAATGATGTCCATGTCCCTGTTGGAAACATATTCCTTTTCTTTTAATATTAAAGTAACAATTCCTTTCATGTATAACACATACATATTTTGGTCCCAGATAGTATTTATTCCAATTACTGTATAGATTTGTACTTTTCACTAATGAACCATATGATATTTAAAGGCTTTGTCTTGGGCCAAATGTATGCAGGCATGAATCTCTACAGACCATCTATTACCATGGTGGCATTTCTGTCTAATGGCGGTTCCAATACACACCATTCCAGATCCAGCCCAAGAATTAATGGCTCTTTTTGTGGCCAATATCACTAACATCAATTGCTGCATATCTAGTTGAATGTACAGGGTTTGACTGGCAGTCGGTGTCAATGAGTGTAGATCTATAGATAAGCTGCTGTAACACATCGGACCAATGCTTGACTGACCAACCAGAGGTGTAATTGGATGAGGATGAAGGGTCAAATGTCATATTGGATCTCCCACAATCGGCTCTTCTCTTCGCCCCCCCTTTGCCGTGAACTATTGGCTTTTCCAAATGACTAATGGATCGATGAATGTCAGAGGGAGTTGCCCAGTGCATCGTGGGTAAAAACGCTGGGCGTGCTCAGTTCCTGTGTGGTGGAACACGACAGAGGGCAGCACTGTTCTCACTGATTTAATTGTATTGATTAGAGTGGCGCTGTTTGATTGCGAATTGAAAGTGGCCGATGTGGAATTAAATTGTTGGGGGTGCTTGCTTTAATTTGTTACATTATCAGCTGATGTCAAAGAGATGGCAAACTGTTAAAACCTGACCTGTTCTACTCCTGTTCTCATTGTTAGCTCATTGGAAGACTGTAAGGAGGTCACTGCTAATTCTGAGGCATTATTTATTGATCTAAATCATTATGTGAACATGATGAATAGAGTCACGTTCAAGTTTGTTTGAATAAGTAGATAAATAGCTTAATAATATGATCCTAGTCGTTGTATTGATACACAGATGCAGTTCATATTTGATTATTGCCAGTAGTTTATGGACCATTGTAAACTTGATCTACATCATTAAAATAATTATTAAAGTGTTTCTGTAGATTTAAATGAATTTACAGACTCAATAAACAGTATGTAAGTCTGAGGACACATACACTATACATTGGTGACCTTTATAATCATGAAAAAAAATTTAATTTTATTTAGCTAACCAGCCTCATATATTTTCTATATTATCTTCTTTTTTTTTAGAGTCTAGTTATGTTGTTGTTTGATTATCTCTCTGTTTGTATAATCTTATCACATTGCCAATTCAATTACTAGTATTAAATATCATGTTAAAGTTTATGAATGTGAGGATTATGGGCCACAGTGTGTGTGGTGAGACCATAGCTTGACAGAAGTAGAGAACTAGCTGTAAAGGGTTAATTCTCATCTGAATAGAAGACAGCTGAGTTGATGTTACACAGGAATCAATACCACCTGTCATCAATTCAAATGAAAACCACTCACTTTGACAACGTCTACAACCACCCATAAAATACACGTTAAAAGTTGTAAATAACATTCTTAAAAAAAACTGCAGTATTTCGACAATTTACCAATATTCCACAGGATTGTAACATAAAAAATAAGACAGTCCATCGAAAAATATCTATTTATCTCTGGCCTGAATTTGCTGGGCTCACCCCCACACTAAGATATCAAACTGATAGTGCTGTACTAATGAAGTAAATTATACATTCTGACAATGTAATCCATTGCTAGGGTGTAAACATAACCATCACGGGAACAGAGGTATAATTAACATGCCGTATGCCTGACATCTTCCTGGATCCATTTGGCCGATATTCCCAGAGTGATAGATAAGATGTACTGGATTGTGGTGCCACTATTTATGGATGTGCTGTATAGAACCATAGTAAAGTCTGGGTCGATACCAATAGCATCTATCCTGTATAATGTCAGGCATTAACTGTCTCACTGCTAGGCATTAACTGTCTCACTGCTTGTCCTCCCTGATGTTTCCCAGTAATGACAGATTGCTCGGGTAACCGGAATACAAGTGTTAATACAGTGTTAACCCTTGGACTTGTTACAGCATTGGAGGTACCAACTAACATGCAAGTGTTAATATTTTGAGAGTTAATTCTTGATTACTGTGATGTCAGATTGGTTGAGTAACTGGAATATAAGTGTTAATGTATCTTGTTAACCCTTTCACTTGTTACAGTAATGACAAATTGGTTGGGTAACTAGCATGAAATGCTATCGCTAAATTAACCTTATTACTATTTTTTCTTGTTACATTGCTAATAGATCTCATATTATCTCTAAATTGGAAAA
Source organism: Lepetodrilus galriftensis (assembly GCA_032361785.1). Lineage (NCBI taxonomy): Eukaryota > Metazoa > Mollusca > Gastropoda > Lepetellida > Lepetodrilidae > Lepetodrilus > Lepetodrilus galriftensis. The sequence goes on along the minus strand of JAUTBZ010162265.1, from coordinate 1,185 downwards.
GAAATTAGGAAAATTGAATTGCTATGTTGACTATGGTTTCCTGCATGATTCATCTACACTAGGTACAACCTAATAGAATTACTATGGGTTCACATCCTAAAATTAGCATGTCACAACAATACTGCTGAAAAATACACGATATATAAAATTCATAACTTTTTGTTTGTCCACACTATAGACGTGTTTGGATCATATTACTATAGCCATCAAATCAATCTATTCTGATGCGTCTTGTGTCTCTTTACGTGAATTAGCACTCTCAGCCATGGAATAATTGTTCATCATTGCAAACCTATTAGATTATGTGATGCACCATTAACAATTCATGGTGTTTAAAGCTAATGGTAAAATAAGGATTAATGTTATGAGGATTATAATATGTGCGTCCATCCACGTGGAAACACATTGACTGCTTGAACAGTTTTCCAGAAGGTTGCGTCTTGATTTATATCTTTGTTTTCTTCTCTTCTTTCAGTTTAAAACTTGAATGTGAGAAACTAGCTCAGGAGAAGACTGAGATGCAGAGACATTATGTCATGGTGAGTGAACACTATACCCCATTTCTGCTGTTGTGACACCATCCGTGACCATGTAACTTGTTCACCATTTATATTTTTCAATTATTCATTATTATGAAATGTTTTCCTTTTTTTTCATTTCTGTCCTATGATCACCTCCTCTACCCCATACCCACCTATCCAATTCTCCTTTTCTACACCCCATACTTCCATCTACCCATCCTAATTGCTACAGAACATCTCTATACACCATCATATCCACTGCCCACCCTTCCCCCGACACCTCATCCTAACATATACAGCCCACCATCCTGTCCACATGTACCATTGCCTCCCCATACACCATCATCTTTACACCTCATCCTCTTCCGATACACCCCATCCTAACCTCTACACACCATCCTGTTCCCCATCACCCCGATCCTAACCTCTAAATGCCCCTATAACCCATTCTCTCCCTTTACACCCCATCCTAACCTCTACACACCCATATAGCCCATTCTCTCCCCCTACACCCCACCCTAACCTCCACACACCCATATAGCCTTCGTAGCAAATGGGTGAAAGATTCCTGCAGCGATGTTAAACTCCATATTCACTCACTCACCCATATAGCCCATAATCTCCCCCCCCCCCTCCCCATCACACCACGTCCTACATACACCAC
>JAUTBZ010162254.1:0-10889 GCA_032361785.1 Lepetodrilus galriftensis | reverse complement strand
GTCTAGTTGATAATATATGATTTACATGTTAGTACATTAAAGAAAGAAAAAACTTACTTTAATATAAAAACTTACTTTAATATAAAAACTTACTTTAATATAAAAACAAGAAGAAGAGTAGAACAGAGATCATGGTATGGTAAATTAGAACGACTACAGACATTCATGCTAGGAAATACCGATATATTTCTCATCCTCTGAAACTATTTGGTCAATGCCTACTTAATCGATGGTGTTTGAGATGATTGACCTATACCCGTACATGCGACACACTTAGCTACGAAGTCCTCATATGTGAAGGTAGTTGGCTAAAGTGCAACTGGAAGTACCTCAAACCTTTAATATGTCTGTGCAGTCTGTCGGGCTACCACTTGCCGGTATTCTATGGTGTAGAAGCTGAACTTTTATGACACTAATTGTAGGAATTGATGCATTGGTTTTCATTTCTGGCTGATGATGCAGTCTGGCCGATGACACAAGATCTTTTACAAGTCAGCAATTTCTTGCTACTTTTATTTCCATATTTTAATGCATACAATGTATAGAGCTCACAGAGTAGTATATCTGGATGCCACCGTAGTTCAGAAACACATCACCCACGCCATAATAGCACTCTTCTGTAATTAGGCAGGTAACATTATCCCACACGAAACCGCCTGTAGTTAATTGTAGTGTTCTGTCCTGGAGATCTACGTACAGCTGGTGTACGACTGTGCGGAGTAATGGCGATGCATACCGCTCCATCTGTAACTTCCGTCTCCTGTGCAGAACTGCCGTAATTATTGTCCACGTTTCTAAACAGGGTTCTGGGTATCGTTTCGTGAGACTCCTGTACTTAGTAAGATACCATAGCTCCGTAGTTTTCTGTATACATCCACTTGGCGATCGCGCAATTTCGAGAGCGCTGTGATCAGTAGGTAACTGTAAGTGCCAATTACCGGAAGTCCAGTCTAGTCTCAAGCAAATACCAAATTATACCAATTTTGTACATATCTCACTCTCTTCCAAAGTAAGGCTTTTAGAACGGTGTTGTGCTGTTATTATGAGTCCATGTAAATATCTTCCGGTTAACTAATTTATACATTTCCTATACTGTAGGTAAGTGGATTCTAGAATGACATAATGAATGTTCGAATAAGTACAATAGATGCGAAATTGCGATTTAATCTGAGATAATTAACTATAGAAAACATGGACACACATTTAATGTATATGGTGATACTGTGAAATGTCATCCTTGGTCTGTCAGTACCAGCCGGTGCTCCCTACTTTACCGCAACATTCAGCGCTACAGAGGTTGCAGGTTTCCTTCCGCCCTAAACTGACAAGTGAACGAACCTTGAAAGCGACTCTATACATTTTAATCAGCTTGTCTAATAAAACAAACAAAATGGAAAATAGCGTGCTAACTTTATGCAATTACAGAAATCGATGATCACTTTGGACTTAATTTTAGCTATAAATGCTAAGTTCATTCCTTTGGCATACCGTGTGCAATTGTATTGGTACCAGTAACAACTATGTTCAGCGCTTGATCCACGGAACAAGTAAATGAAGTTGGAATGCAAGCAGATGGGACCGCTATTTCATCTGAATAATACACTTTACTCGTGACTTAGGGGACTTACGGAACCTTAATTTGTAGAAAACACACACAAAAAGGTGATGATATTCACACATCATGAACAGCGGTGACATCGTCTCCAGTGGCAGTGTGAGGTTCTATCAGTAAATCTGTCGTTTTCCCGTTTGTTTAATTCTACCAGAGCCCATTCTTTGTGTTTACTACAAATGAAGATTCTGTTTGAGTCGCCTTAAATTATTGTGCAGCCCCTTTAAATTGTTGTAACGGGAAATAACTTGAGAAGGCATGAACCATATAACGAGAAAATTACATACATCATAGCCTAACACGATCTAAAATATTGGCATATCACAATGTCAAACCTTGTGGGCTGTTTTATATTTTTCTGACATTGTTCAATCATTTCTGCCTGTTTACATCCGATTGAAATTCCAGTGGGTGTGTTTTGATTGACAGGAAATTGGAAACTGTTAATTTTTCCTAAACGTTAATACTCCCGGGGTTAATATCAAAGACAATCGTTAATACAGTAGTTCGGTTTCTTTAATTACCCACACAAGAATGTTGGCTCTCCCTCTCTTGGGGATATTTTCAGATCTAAAGATAATCTTGTCCTATTTCATGTTCAAAGAATACATCGAAGAGACTATTGAAAGTAACTTTCTATAGAAAACTTGTTTTGATCACATACATTATAATGAAAATATATTTATATAATCCACGGCAAAGTATATAACCTTGGCTGAAAGAATAAATATAGCCATGGTCGAACTGGTCTCCTAGCGACCAATTTACGAATTAATGTTTAACCATACGACAGAGCAGCAAACCAATATAATTATAGCCTTTATGAAAACTCATAAACGTTTATGTATAGGTCTACATACCCTTAGAGAATCATGCTTGTCATTTTTAGAAAATGTCAAACCATTAATATCCCTACAGTTGCAAATTAGTCGTATTTCATCATATCTATCATAAGACAATCTTAAAGATTCGTATAGCAGGGCTATGAACATGATACGTGCGACAATAATAGCGTTCTTAGGTTAAGAAAATCTTAAGAATGTTAAAGAATAGGCAACCAGTGATCATTATGGGTTTTGCAAATAATTTACTTTTTGAACGGATATGAGATTGGTGAATGTTGAACTTGGCCATCGTGTTTAAACAAATGGCATACTTGTGTATTACTGGACCTGTCCGATTGTAATGTTTCCGTCTGTAGGCCCTATATATTTTAAACATTATATTTTAGTTTTAAAAATATACATACAACAAAACCATCTATTTCCTTACGTTTCGTCCATGAAATTATGGACCTCTTCAGGTCACGTCCCATCACCGGGATGACGTCAGACGCCGAAGGACATTGTTTTTAAATACACCTATTATATTTTAAACATCGAGTTGTGCTTAAGGTCACGAACTTCGGATACTCGTGGATATATTGTAGCCCATCATGTTACACCTACACAATTAGTAACCCAACTTATAACTTTATTTGAGTAAATTCTGCCAAGTCTGGATGACAAGAATGCTGATGAAGTTATACTTCCAGATGTAAACTTGGTTTTTCAAAGTTTACCTAGAGTAGGCCTACGTCAGCGGTGGAGCAGCAGCTCGGGCAGAACATTCGTCGAAAGGAAATTATAAATTGTATAAATGAGTTCCTTCTAAAGAACACTATTGTCTCTAGCCAGTGATCTCGATCTAATGTACGAATTGTGTTTTCCAAATTTAGAAAGTGGAATTTCACATGCAGTGGATCACGTCCCATCACCGGGATGACGTCAGACGCGGAAGGACGTTGTTTTTAAATACAACTGCCAGAAAAGCATGTTGACATTCTTGTACCATGTCTGGCTTTGTTGACCGTTGGTACCGTCACGGTCTATACGTCAATGTACTTCACACTGTACGTCACTGTACTTCACACTGTAGGCCTACTACTTCATAGGAGCCAGTACAGCAGAGCGAAGGGTTCGAGCCTTACGTCGGGGAAGATGGTTTGCACCCACCACCAATCTAAGTAAAATCAGATATCGTTTCCCTCCCTCCTAAAACATTTGGACATAATTTTGCTAAAACAAAGAACTAGCGGATGTCCAAATATCCGAGCACCAGTTACGGATCTAATTTTAATGAAATTGTACACCGACCACCTACTGACATGCCTATCACAGTAAACAATCAGGTGAAACTGGTGACTGATGTGGTGTACTGTAGAGATAACCCATTGATATGATAATGCCGTGTCAGAATAATATTGCTTGAAGCTGCTGTTGTATATACAAGACGGCACATTTCCTTAACACAATACTGTAAGTCATTAAATGTTAGTGTAATTAAACTTTATCGACCGGTGGAATAATGTTTTTATTAACGACATAAAATGTTAACGATACAAGTAATTATGTTATAAATCATCCTGGGAGAGTGGTCAGCGCACTAGATGTAAAACTCGGCCTACTCTCGTCACTACCTCACCCCGCCACTCACGTACTTGTCATTGGTCACTGCTCTCGTCATTACCTCACCCCGCCACTCACGTACTTCTCGTTGGTCACTGCTCTCGTCACTACTTCACCCCGCCACTCACGTACTTGTCATTGGTCACTGCTCTCGTCACTACCTCACTCCAATTATTTGTTATTTCATTCTTTAAAAAAAAATGTTATTTAATGTCGGCGTTGCAGTGATGATGTCATCCCACGGTCGCCGCGGTGTTCCCCCTGATACTTGATGTCCTTATGTGCACTCTCGTGACATCCGATGCGATGTCTTAACAACGTCGCCGCCGATGACGTCATGCTGATGCAGTTGCGGAAAATAAGGATGCAATAACGCTCTTCATCGCCAGTGGACAACCATGATATATACTACACCTACTAGACATGTAAACCTGGGCTTCTTGCGCCTAAAACGTGCCATCCATTTAAGCTTGTGATGGTAGTCAGCATGCACCCACACGTTCTGGTAACGTCATCAGCGGCTCCCAATGGTGCCATACCAACCATTATCTCTCTCTCTCTCTCTCTCTCTCTCTCTCTCGTTTCCGTCATTCTATTCATCCATTTTATTTATCCACCTACCCCTCCCCGGCTCTCTCTCTCTCTCTCTCTCTCTCTCTCTCTCTCTCTCTCTCTCTCTCTCTCTCTCTCTCACTCTCTCTAATAACTACATCTCTTCATCTATCTAGCTATCTCGGTTAGGTCTGCCTATACCTCTAATTATCAATTTATCCGGCAAATTATATACTAGTAAATTGCAGCACGACAATAATTGAACCAAAGTCGGCGTCAACGATCTGGACACATCAGCTCTACTAGGACTCTCAGTTGTATATTCTAGAATTCATTGGGATGTTATCCAGCGACGTGACTGATTCCACACTCGCGTGTAGTGTCACATGCCAGCCGCGATTTTAATAAAGACGGAAATGTGCGCTTCTATTCGACTGCTTTCTCCATCAAAGGTGACCACCAATATATCCTCATCTCGTGCTGGAGTACAATCCCCCGGGCACTGGGGCTTTAATGTATGGAATACAGACTTGGTAAAAGTGAACCCTTTGAACGAACCCATTATAAGCTTAGGTATTGGCTTACTGGTATATAGTATTACTGTTGCATGATCTATTTAATATTGACATACACTATTAGGTCTATGTCATTTAAACTTTCCAATCAACAATTAGGGGATTAGGGGAGATAGAGCGAGAGAGGGAGAGAGAGAGAGATAGAGATAGAAAGAGAGAGAGACTTTAACGACAATCTAATTAAAATCTCTTTTATCTCTTAAATATTTTGACATTATTTTGCACATCTGCGACTAGAAGTCCTGAGCGTCAGTTTTGGATCTGATTGTAATGAGATTGTTTAAAGCATTGCCTCAGACAATCTTTACATACTAGTATTGCATATCAACCTATTGGAAAACACACGTATTTAATACAATGCTGGTTCTAATCGTGCTACTTAATTCATTGTTTATATTCATAATTAGTCACCTAAACATAACGTAGAAACCAGTCACAAAAGAATTATGTGATTCTTAAAATCAAAATTTTACTGAGAAAAGAAATATATATATGCTATTCACACGAGCTGGTTTTGTTGGACGGGCCGGACGTTTGAGGTCCACTTGGCGTCGCTCTACTGGAGGCCTGATGACTCGGTCTTTGCTTATTTCTGTGTTGCCTAATGACTCCGGTACTTTAATGGGATGTTTACGACCACCAGGAATTGAACTGGGCAGTGGAAGGAAAGAGTGTCACAAAATGTGTGCGACCAACCGCCGCCAGGGACTTCACTACACGCGGCCTACATCGTTAAGTATTTCACACACACACATACACACACACGCACACACAGACGCACACACACACACACACACACACACACACAGACGCGCACACACACACACACACACACACACACACACATACGCACACACACACACACACACACATACACACACACATACACACCCCACCCACCCCCACACACACACATACATGCACACACGCACGCACACGCACGCACACACACACAGACGCACACAGACCCGCCCACACATACACATACACACGAGCACACACACACACATACATACACACACACAGACACGCACGCACACACACACACTTGTTGAATGCGGTTCTTGAAGGAAGATAAAAAGTAGATATATTATTAATGCATGCCTACTGCAGTCTAGACAATAACCTTAGACATATTGGAAACTGAATATTCCCGTCCACCCACTGTTTTAACCAACGCGTTCTGTGTCCAATAGATCATTCTGGCAGACTGTAATATTAATACTAACATTACACTATACCTTTGAGAGTTGAGCAACCGTCAGAATAATTACTAACGGTTAGTTTCATTGGCCTCTGTTCATGACATTTTCATCTGTAATTTATTTTTGTCTAACTTCTTTCAAACTGTCTCTTTTTAATACGAAATATATAACTGCATTACATGCATACTGTATAACGTTGCCTCATTGTCTGAAATCTAGTTTATTCTTCGTAATTGATTCTAAAAACATGAACAATTGAACATTTGAATTGGCATCATTCTGGAATTCGATTTCACAATTAATATGAGACTCATATGTATGTAGTCAATGTCTAAAATCAGGCAATGTGTAAAATGCCTGAAATATTCAGTGAATTTTCATTCACAGAGTCAATTTCTTTAATGCCTGAAATGAAACATTAACTGCATATATTTGGGTCATTGACGGCATGAGTTTGATGAAAGGAAATGAAGATTATTTATTCACACAAAATTGCATACAATTGTATATTTTTCACACAAAACTGTATGTACAAATGTATACGTTATCTTAATTTTCTTTCATCAAACTCATGCCAGTCAATATGTCAAATGAATGCAGTCAGTTTTTCATTTCAGACATTTAAAATATTGAATATTAAAATTCACTGAAAATTTCTGGATTTTACACATTGCCTGATTTTAGACATTGACTGTAACATATATATACATACGAACGCACACGTTTGGGACAAGATGCCGTATTACGATACGGAACTATAACAAATATAGTGGATGTATTAATAGGCAAGAATGAGAACCGATGGGAAATAGCGACATTAAATAATTATTGGCTTATTCACCTCAGACATCTCAATGATATACCAGTCTGAATTAATGAGCGTGGTGTGGCTAACTCGAGAGCTGGTGTTTTGTCCTTTATAAGGACGATGGAGGCAACTGTATTCTATGTCTTTATGATTTAAAAAAAACCCACAAGGAAATAAATGTTTCTGGACCACGTCGTTGACAGGGACTTCCTGTTGTTAAGAAAGATCACTGACATCTGTCGTCATATATGAAGCTTAATATTAATAATAATGAAATGATATAGGCTACTAGAAAATAACCGTAATAAAGATCAAATGATTGAATGGCTATGAACTGTCTTTCAAAAGATTTCTCTTTATATGTGTGGGGCTTAGGGCCACTTTTCAGATTATTTTGCTCAAATAGCGGCTTGTCATTTTCATGATAAGAATTATTTTTAAAACATGCAAACCCGGCAGCGCTTTTAGTTTTTGCAAAACCTGCGAATACCGGAAGGTGTTGACGAACTTAAAACGAGAAGAGTAAGTTGCAAGGCGAGAGATGATCTGGGACTTCATCATTAACACTGTTATAGGTATTACACAACCAAATACTTGTCCATAGGCCACAATGGTAGTTTGGATTGAGGTAATCTTTAGGAAGGAAAGCACAATACCTGACCACACATGAAGTAACAGTTCATCGTCTGCAGAGTGTGGAAACCCACAAATAAAAAGATTCTACCGGCGTGTGCTTTCTAAACACTCACATGCAGGAAGTGGGTCACACTGGTTTAGCAGATATTGGACAACTCTGAATTTCACAGATAGATGGCTCAGATCAATGGATCAAGTTGTAATAATTTCTTATGCCAATTATAAACCTGGAATGATTTTAGAATACCAGACAAATTATCCACGTAAAATTATGTGTTTCCAACATTTCAACCAATAACTGGCTTGCAAATCCAATCTTCGACTGACGTAACGACTAGTTCCACTAATTTGTAGCGTATTGCCCATAAGCATTTATAGATACATCGACTATTAAAATTTCATGGAAATATCGTTGACCAGCTGGTGACTACGTTTGTTACGGTCCTATATGTAACAACGGTCCTATTATATATGTAACAACCAGGGGCCGTATTCTCGAAACTTCTTAGCTAAGAACTTCTTAGTGAAAATAAATGTCTTCAAAAATTAACATAAGCAGAAACCCAGTAAGGCACATTCTTAGTCTTTACGAACTTCTTAGGACTTACGAAGTTTCGAGAATACGGGCCCAGATTTCTAGGGTGCAATATATGTAACAAACCCGGTCCTATAGTATATGTAATAACGCGTTTTCTCATACAATTAGTGTTCAATGAAGGTAAATGACAACGTTATAATAAAAGAAGATGTAGCTCTGCCTACGACAAATGAAAAAAACAAACATTTACGGTAGGCGTGCATACGATATATGAAAAACGTGGCGCTTATCGTGAACTTTTTTCATTTGTGGGCCATTTTTCACAACAGAGCCCCGTGAAAGGATACCCCAGCTGTCCCAGACTCACGTTTGGCCATGCCCGGTGTTCCGTGAGCAGCTCTCTGTTTCTTATACATCTGTGTACTGTAGTACATCTTCCAAAGTTGCTTCCACTGTAGAGGCACGTAACCTGAAATACGAAATTATAATAAATAATAATAATAATAATAATAGTAATTTAAAAAATAAATAATAATAATACAAATTATAATAAATAATAATAATAATAATAATAATAATAATAATATAATAATAATAACAATAATAATAATTATTGTTATTATAATTATTATAATAATAATAATAATAATAATAATAATAAAATAATAATAATAATAATAATAATAATAATAATAATAATTAGATCACACAGGTAAATTGAAACCTGGAGTAAATATTTCTGGAAGGATATCAGTGACACTGTATCAGATACATTCATGACAAATGGAATTGTGTACATCAATCTAAGGTATTAATATATTGATAACTCTATAGATTGCCCATATAGCAGCCGTATTCATGAGTTTCCTGTACGTAACTCTAAGGTAACGGTAACTCCAACCTTAGCAATGACGTGGTTAATGGCTACGGTTGAAGTTGAGGTTAAAGTATATACATTTATTTGTGAGCCTGTTCGTACAGGAATATCTGGGCCATGTTTCCGAAGCTGTCGGTCGGTATGCCCTAGCGACGTCTACAATGAACGACACGACAACGATACGTTGAGCGACGGTTAGCCGAACGTGCAGTTACAGTATTGTTATACTGTCGTTGCAAGCATAGTCGTAACATGGATACCACGTTTCAACATAGCAGAAGCAATACTATCTGTATTAGTATTATTATATAATATATGTAGATCTACAGAACATACATACATATATTTACAGTACGTTTACTTAGTAAAATACATGTATGTGTAAAATAGATATACTGGTATTTTTAAATCAGAACATAATTTATGTTGAATTGTTATGTTTAGTGCACTTCTGGCGTAATGGGTATAATGGGCATTTTCAAAATACCGCATGTTCTTACCATTTTAGGAACCATTAAGAATCGAAATAACTGCAACGAAATGTCTTTGACAAGGACTACATGTAACGCGGCAGGCAAGGAAGTACCTGTGTATCTCACGCTCGCTTGGTTCTTGCCGCCACACCACTCCGCCTTCAGGTTAGTGCAGCGGATTCTACATCTAGGACTCTTCGGCGGTTCCAATAGTTTGTCGTCACAGTGACATTTGGTCCCGTCCTATAGAGACAACATTGGATTCGTGGGTACTAGCTATTCATGTTCACATCGAATCCACTAGCTTATAGTTTGGTATGAAATGCATTGACACCAATAGTTCGTAGATTGTCTCGGTGAATACTTCATGGAATGAAAAGCAAACAAACAAATATTTTCTTCGCGGATTCATACAGTTTGCACATCGGTTTTTTCCGTTCATACCTCGATGAACGTAAAGAAAATGACAGTCAATCCTTAAATAATTTAAGAGTAGACAAAGTTTAGTAAGTAGTTTTTGGAATTGTATAGTAATGTAATGTTTTCTCTGAGGATATTCGCATCTAAATATTAGTGACATACATTAGTTATGAATGTAGAATTGCATAAAGTATATGTTCTGTATTCTATTACAAATACGAAGTAGTCTATTATTCAAATTAAGAATTACCGCTGTAGGGTAAGTATACTCGTAAGCAGCATTTCATAGTACTCTCACGATAGCTAGTATCAGTATCAGTAGACACAGTATCAGTAGACATTATCAGTAGACATTATCAGTATCAGTAGACAGTATCAGTATACAATATCAGTAGACAATATCAGTAGACATTATCAGTAGACATTATCAGTAGACATTATTAGTAGTAGACATTATCAGTAGACATTATCACTAGACAGTATCAGTAGACAGTATCAGTAGACAGTATCAGTAGACAGTATCAGTAGACAGTATCACTAGACAGTATCACTAGACAGTATCAGTAGACAGTATCAGTAGACAGTATCAGCAGACAGTATCAGTAGACAGTATCAGTAGACAGTATCAGTAGACAGTAGACAGTATCACTAGACAGTATCACTAGACATTATCAGTAGACATTATCAGTAGACATTATCAGTAGACATTATTAGTAGTAGACATTATCAGTAGACATTATCACTAG
>JAUTBZ010162243.1:0-10889 GCA_032361785.1 Lepetodrilus galriftensis | reverse complement strand
GGCAGCACATGTAGGCCACTGACATCTTGCACTTGATCCGCCATATCTGCGGAAAAATTCCCCAGGCCAGCAATCTTACCATTGCTGATGGCGACATCAATCTGGTTTGTGCCGTTTTGATTGACAACGATGCCGCCCTTCAGGATGAGGTCAAATTTTTCAGAATTTTGGGACATGGCGTGCTTTCTGTGTTTACGAAAAAACAGACAGGACATATCCTGTCTCTACTAGACTTGGTAAGAATAACCAGGGCAATTCAATTCGTGTTTCCAGTATCAAGCTACTCCCTTATCGTCATCATCGGGCTTGTCCCGTTGATCCAAGCTGAATGTTTTGGGCTTGATAAAATGCTTGTTATCGCGCTTTATCGTTCGCAGCATGGATCGCTGGAATAAATCCAACGATGACGACAGAGGGGGTAAATTCAGAATTTTTATGAATTGAACTGTCCTAAAGAATAACAAAGTTGACTATTTTATCTCTATTCTTAAATTAACAGTTGATCTATAACAATGCCATATCTCAATTTCTCCTGGCTTTATCTGTAATCTTAAAGAAAGATCGTTCTATGCCCCTCACAAATATGAAATTTGCTCATCTGGTTGACCGCGCCGTGTTGCAGGTTGGCGGCGATGAGGCGAAGGCTTTTTTGCAAGGGCTGGTTTGTAATAATATGGAGAAACTGGACGAAAAGCCATCCTTTGGGGAGGCCGCAATTTTTGCAGGGCTGCTGACACCTCAAGGCAAGATCTTATTTGATTTTTTTGTCATCAAATCAGGGGAAGGTTATTTGCTAGACTGCCTTGCTGACAAGGCGGATGAATTGCTGAAACGCCTGATGTTCTACCGTTTGCGTGCCAAAGTGGATTTGGAAAAACGTGATGACCTTGGCGTGGTCGCTGGCTGGCTTGAGGACGGCATTGCGATTGTGACAGACAAAAGCGCGTTGCCTGTTATGAGCAAAATGGAAGCCGCCTTTGATGATCCGCGTTTGCCAGAACTTGGGCTACGCTTTATTGTGCCAACAGGGCAGGCCAGTCACCATGATTTTGCAGGGCATGAAGCAGGCTATCATAGTCAACGTATCTCGCAAGGCGTACCAGAAGGCGGCAAAGATTATGACTGGAGTGATATATTTCCCCATGATGCCTGTTTCGATCTGCTCAATGGGGTGGATTTTAAAAAGGGCTGTTATGTTGGTCAGGAAGTGGTCTCTAAAATGCACCATAAAGCGGTCTTGCGCAAACGCTTTGCCCATGTGCAGGGGGCGCAGAACTTACCGCCGCAGGGCAGCGAAATTAAGGGCGGCGCGTCGTTGATCGGGGTGCTTGGCACGGTTTCAGGCAAGCAGGGACTTTCGCTGATTAGGCTGGATAGGGCGCAAAAGGCCGTTGAAAAAGGGGAGAGTTTTGAGGTGGAGGGCGTGCCAGTACAGCTGGTTAAGCCAGAATGGGCAAATTATGACGTTGCCGCAGGTTGAAAGGAAGAAAAAATGACACAATTTTATAGTCCCGTCCCCGTTTTACGCAGCTTTAATGAAGACGCCACGAAAGATTTTTATATTTCTTTCCTTGGTTTTGAGCTTTTATTTGAGCATCGCCTTGAGGCTGATAGCCCACTCTATTTTGGGGTAAAGCGCGATCATTGCCTGCTTCATCTCTCTGAACATTACGGCGATGTCAGTCCAGGCGGAGCTGTGCGCATTGATGTTGATGATGTGCGGGGCTATTGCAAAATTTTGAATGACAAAAAATATAAATATGCCCGCCCTGGTGTGCAAAGTCAGCCTTGGGGCTATGATGAAATGACGATTTCAGACCCGTCAGGCAACAAGATTATTTTTGTGACACCGCACGAACAAGGCGGCGACAAAGGATAGATTTAACGGGCTGGGGAGGGCAGAATAATGGCAACGGACTATTCAGATTTTAGAAATTTGCCCCATGAACATTATGAAGTCTTGAGCCAGGCAGAGAGCCAAGAACTGGAGAAAAGGTGGATTTTTGTCTTTGCAGCCCACAAGAAAAATCTGCGCATAAATAGGTTGAAATGGGAGATCTTTACGCATGACCTTTACCCAAATGTTGAGGGTGAGAAAGCTAGAACGCTCTACTTGCAGCAACAGGCCGCTGATTTTATCATTTTGCCAAATAGCCTGGAATGGGAGGATGCTGTCAAGATAGACCAGTTACCTGATTTGACAAGAATGGCAGATGATTATTTAGTTTTTCCGCCCAATTTGGCCTGGACGATGGCCTTTACCCATGAAGAGGGCTGGCTTGGCCCTTATTTTGCGAAACATAAGAATTATGTCTCTTTGGTTGAAGAAAATATCAAGCTGATTAAGAAGAAGAAAGCGAAGGTTTATGCCAAGAAAAAGGGGTGGATGTCATGACTGAAACAGATATACATCAAGGCCGCTGCTGGTGGTGTAAGGATGACCTGCAATATTGCGAATATCATGATACGGAGTGGGGGGTGCCGCAGGGCGATGATAGAGCCTTGTTTGAAAAGCTATGTCTTGAAGGTTTTCAGGCTGGTCTCTCTTGGCTCACCATTTTGCGCAAACGTGAGCATTTTCGTAAGGTGTTTGATGGCTTTGATCCAAAAAAAATAGCGTTGTATGATGAGAAAAAAATAGAAGAGTTGATGCAGGATAAGGGCATTATTCGCAACAAGCTTAAAATCAAGGCGACTATCAGCAATGCCCAGGTCTTCCTTGATATAAGTCAAAACCAAAAATTTTCTGAATTTATTTGGAATTATGTAGACGGCAAGCCAATCCAGACTTACCTTAAGACAAAACAGGATGTGGCGGCGCAGACCGTAATAAGCGAGCAGTTATCAAAAGATTTGAAAAAAATGGGGTTTAAATTTTGTGGTCCCACTATTGTCTATGCCTTTATGCAGTCTGTTGGTATGGTCAATGATCATTTGGTGTCTTGTGAGCATCACCAGATATGTGAGAAACTGGGACAGGACTTTAGGCTATAACGGGGGCAGGGCGTAATATGCAATCAAAAATGAAACAAAAAAAGGGCAGTAATGCCGCGCCAGGCCGCGCTTGGCAGCGTATGTTGTCAGGGCGCAGGCTTGACCTGCTTGACCCATCTCCGCTTGATATTGAGATTGAGGATATTGCGCACGGTCTTGCCCGTGTTGCCCGCTGGAATGGACAGACCAAAGGCGACCATGCCTTTTCAGTTGCCCAGCATTCTATTCTGGTTCAAGACATTCTTGTTGTGCTTTATCCTGATGCACCGCGCACCTGGCGGTTGATTGCCCTGCTGCATGACGCGCCTGAATATGTGATTGGTGATATGATTACCCCTTTTAAGTCAGCAATGGGAGATGGGTATAAGGTTTATGAAGACAGGCTGATGGCTGCGGTTAGTACCCGATTTTCCTTGCCGCTTGCATTGCCTGTGACGGTCTCTCGCTTGGTCAAGCAGTCTGATAGAATTTCGGCATTTTATGAGGCGGTATCTCTCGCTGGTTTTGACGAAGATGAGGCACGTAAACTGTTTGGTTCTCCTGATAATGTCAGTATGGAAGCAGACCTGGAATTTCGTAATTTGCGCCCAATGCAGGCTTCCGAAGCCCAGACTCGTTTTCTGAAACTGTTTGAAAAGCTGACAAGGTAGGGTCGGGTTAATGGCTGATAAGCGAACAAAGGCAGTGTTAACGGCTGAAGTTCCCGTTCAGAAAGTGAAGTCGGGTTATCCTGCTGTTTTTGCCTCTCAGATTGGGGGGCGGAGCAAAAGAAAGCTTGGTGATTATTTTGGCCTGACGAATTTTGGTGTCAACTTGACGACCTTACCACATGGTTCGCAGACAGCCTTGCTTCATAAGCATCTGGCAGCAGATGAACTGGTTTATGTGATTGAGGGGGAGCTTGTTCTCGTCTGCCAGGATGCGGACGGCAAGGTGAGTGAAACCCAAATGACACCTGGCATGTGCGCGGGTTTTCCCAAGCAGGGCGATGCTCACTATATCAAGAATGTGTCTCATAAAAATGCAGTCATTCTGGAAATAGGAGACCGTACCCAAGGGGATGAAGGGCGTTATCCTGACGATGACTTGATGGCAAAACAGGATGAAAATGGGCAATGGGTATTCTTGCATAAAAATGGTGAGCCGTATTAAGTCATGTTGACTGACAGCCGTTTTATGTCGTCATAGATTAAGCCAAACAAAAATGAAAAGACAGGAATTGTATGACCGGACAAAAGATTTATTGCAGTTCTCTTGATGCCATGCCCAATGCTGTTGGGCAGTACGGTGTTTCACATGTGATGACATTGATTAATGATGCAATGATTCCGCCCACGCCGCCCACTATTGGGGATGGGCATCACCTAAAACTGGGGATGAATGATATTGCAGTCCCTACTGCTGGCTTGGTGATCCCTGACCAGCAACATATTGAGAAGATTGAGAGGTTTGTACTGGACTGGAATCAAGAAGCTCCAATGCTAGTACATTGCTGGGCGGGGATTAGCCGTTCAACCGCAGCTGTCTTTATCAGTCTGTGCATTCTGAACCCTGAGCAGGATGAGGACGTTATTGGCCAGACTTTGCGAAAAATATCTCCCATCTCTTTTCCAAACCGTCGGCTGGTTCAGTTGGCAGACCAATATCTGAAACGTGATGGCCGTATGGTTGAAGCTGTGGAGCGTATGGGACGCGGGGAGCTGGCACCAGAAGGTAAGGTTTTTGCTGTCCCTGTCGTGATTTAGCCTGTTGGAGGGATAAATCCACAATTATTTCTATGCGTTGTGAGATATATTTGAAACCCTGTAAGAGTGTGTTAGCGTAAAATTGGGATGTTATGGGGAACAGTTTTCCCTTTTTTGTTTGGTAAAAGGATATACATAATGCGTTGGAAGGGTCGTCGGGAAAGTGGTAATGTAGAGGATCGTCGTGGTCAGAGTGGCGGCGGGGGTTTTAGATTCCCTTTTCCTGGAGGTGGCCGTTCAGGGGCGCGCCGCAGTAGTCGTCAGGGCGGCGGCATGGGCATTATGGGTACGCTTATCATGCTTGCCGTTTTGTTCTTTTTCCCAAAAATTGGAGGCTTGCTTTTTGGCGGCGGTTCTCCTTTTTCACCAAGTGCCAGTAATAATGGTAGCTTGCGTATTCCTTTGCCAGGCGGCCGCAAAAGCGGACAGGTGGGACGTTCCAATTACCAGAACAAGTCTGCTCGACCGCAAAAGGATGACATGGGCAAGTTTTTGGCTGTTGTGCTGGCTGATACTGAGGATGTCTGGACAAAGGAATTTAAAAAATTGGGACGGCGTTACCGTTCTCCCAAATTGGTGATCTTTACTGGCAGAACTTCAACGAGATGCGGTACTGGAACCAGTCAGATGGGGCCATTTTATTGTCCTGGAGATCAGCAAATTTATGTAGATCCTGCATTTTATAAGGAACTGAAATATAAGTTCGGTGCGAGCGGTGACTTTGCCCATGCCTATGTGATTGCGCATGAGGTTGGCCATCATGTCCAGACTTTGTTTGGTATTTCCAAGAAGGTGCAACAGGCCAAGTCAAGAAGCAGGAAGACCCGTGCCAATGCCATTCAAGTGCGGATGGAGTTGCAGGCTGACTGTTTTGCGGGTGTTTGGGCGCGTCAGGCCTATGCTGGGAAAAATATTCTCGACAGCGGCGATATTGCAGAGGCGATCAATGCAGCTTCAGCGATTGGCGATGACAAGATCCAGAAAAGGATGCAGGGTTACGTCAAGCCCCATACCTTTACCCACGGTTCTTCGGCGCAAAGGGTGAATTGGTTTAAACGCGGGTTCTCATCAGGTAGCCTTCATAAATGTGATACTTTTGGGGCTTCGCAGATATAGGCTGGGCTATTAGGATGTGTTAATCTGGGGCTGTCTGACCTTTTGGGTTGGGCAGCCCTTTTATGTTTCTAGGCAAAAGGGGTGTCAGTATGTCTATTATTCCAGGGCTAGAACCTGCGGCTTCGCAATATTTGGAAGACCATGCAATGGCTGTCACTGCGCCAGCCAAAACTGTCCTGTTTGAGGCAGGGCAAAGCTGTTCTAGTTTGGTGCTACTCAAGCAGGGGACGGTGCGGGTTCAGATGGTCTCTGAGAGCGGGAGGCAACTCTTGCTCTACCGCGTTGCCCCTGGTCAAGCCTGTGTGATGACTGTGGCTTGCCTGATCCATGATAGCCATTTTCGTGCAGAAGGCATTGCAGAAACGGATATTAGCGGATTGTCAATCAGCAAGGCAGGTTTTCAACATTTGCTGGATAGTTCTGATCTGTTCAGAAGAATGGTGCTGGAGGCCTATACCAGCCGTATCCTTGACCTGATTTCTCTGTTTGAGGATGTCACTTTTCGTCCAATGGAAGAGCGGCTGGCTGTTCACCTTAAGGCGATTGCCAATCAGCAAGGACTGGTTGCCATGACGCACCAAGAGATTGCACTTGACCTTGGGACTGCGCGTGAAGTGGTGAGCAGGCAGCTTAAGAAGATGGAGGTAGATGGCCAGGTCAGGCTGTCGCGCGGCAGGATTGAATTGCTCAAGCTGTGAGATTGGCTATTTTTCTAAAAAATGTTGAATGAAATGCCAATATTGTTTGGTATTGGAAACTGTGTTGTGACCTGTGTTGGCTATGGTTTCGACCGTAACTTGTTGCGCAGGAAATTTTTCGACCAGCCTGTTGGTATGGTTGCTCTCAATAATAGTGTCATTTTGTGCCATAATCACAAGCGTTTTTGCTGTGATCTGGTTCACCCTGCTGGCAGAATCATATTGGTCTTTCAGCATCCATGATATAGGATAGAAGGGGTACTGCTTTTGGGCGACGGCTCGTATGCTGTCAAAAGGTGTGACGAGAATGAGTTTGCTGAGCTTTCGTTTTGAGGCAATATATGTTGCCACGCCGCTGCCCAGGGAACGACCTATCACAGACATGGCAAAATGGTCTTTTTGTAGCAGGTCAAACACATGAAGGGCATCAGCATAGAGTGCCTTTTCTGTTGACACCCCAGTGCTGCCACCATAGCCCCGATAATGCACCAGATAAATTGTGTGGTCTTTCAAAAGTCCTGAAAAATGGGGAGCATTATAGTCAACATTTTCTGCATTTCCTCCAAAATAGAGCAGTGCTTTTTGTCTTCCCTTGCCCAGGATAGTGATGACGAGGGTTGCGCCATTATGAATTGTTTCTCTTGTCTCATGGTTGTGGTCAATGGAGTTGTTAGGGAAGTAGAGGAAATTACGTTGCAGGACAAACAGTAACAGTCCGAAAGCCAGATAGGTCGTGGCTATAGCAAAAAACAGTGATGTCATAATTTTCTTCATTTTTATGGCCTTGTAAAGGGGCTGTATATGAGATAATTTCAGGATATAACAGAAGCTTGCCAAGACAGGGGGCTTTTATTAATTTATCAATTTTTAGTATTCTGGAGTAGTATATCATGGCGATCATGAAAGTTATTGAGATTATGGCTGATTCACCCAAGGGGTGGAGCGAGGCGGCTGACAAGGCTGTGCGAAAAGCGTCAAAATCTGTCAAGGGTATCAAGTCTGTCTGGGTCAAGGACCAGAGTGCAGTTGTCAAAAATGGCAAGATCAGCACCTATCGCGTGACCGTCAAGATTTCTTTTGAAATTATGGATTAGTTTGCCTAATGCTGCTTTATATGAATGAGAGCCAGTACCTTGATGGTACTGGCTCTTTTTATTTGGCAGCTATTTCTTGCTTCTCAATTTTTCCAATCAGGTTGAAGCAGACCCTGATGGCGAGAATGCCAAAGGCTATTGTTCCTATAATATAGCCTGCAATGATGCCGTTTGCCCCAAACCAGAGGCCGCCAAGATAGACAAAGGGCAGGGTTCCTAGTGTGGCGCGTCCCCAGTTGGAGAGAGTGGAGTAATGGGGTTTGCCCAGATTATTAAAGGCAGCATTGGAGACAAAGACCAGTCCCCAAAACCCAAAAAAGGGCACAATCCAGAGACAGAAGAAGACAACCAGCTCGCGGGCTGTGCCTTCAAGCCTGAATATGTCCGCTATCAGTCCGCTGCCAAGCGCAAGCAGTAGCCAGACCACCAGCATGTAATACAAAACAAATTTTATGGCATCAAGCATGATTTGCCGTAACCTGCCAAAGCGTTCTGCTCCCAAATTTTGTCCAATAATTGGGCCAACAGCACCAGAGAGGGCAAAAAGGCCGCCAAAGGACACGGGGATCAGGCGGTTGATAATCGCCCAGGCTGCCATTGCGCCGTCACCGTGAGCAGACATAAAGATGGTGACAATTGCCCCGCCCACAGGGCTGGCAATATTGGTTAGAATGGCAGGAAAGGCAATGAAGGAGACCTTTGGTAGATCCTTTTTGAGATCCGCAAGGTTTGGCCAAGTGAACAGGTTATGTTTGACAAACAACCAGTACAAACCGCCTGTAAAAATAGTGATGCGTGCCAACACAGTGGCAATGGCCGCGCCCTCCAGACCAAGTCCAGCACTGAAGATGAGGAGTGGGTCAAGGATGGCATTGACAGCTGCGCCGATCAGTGTGACGAGCATGGAATGTTTGGCATCGGCAACCGCGCGGAGCAAAGCCATTGAGCAGATACCAATGGAAAGAAACGGCATTGAGGGTACGATAATATACAGATAGTTCTCAGCAAGCTCCAGTGTCCTGTCTTTTGCGCCCAAAAGTTCAAGAAGTGCTGGAAGACTTGCCATGACAACAAGCATGATGGCTATGGAAACGCCAAGAGCCACCAGTAAGATATTGACGCTCAGGCGTTTTGCTTGTTCCTCATCTCCCGCGCCAATTGCCCTAGATACAAGGCTCCCCGCTGCGATGGACAGGCCAATGCCAACAGATGTCAGGAAAAAAATGATTGTTCCAGCATAGCCAACAGCAGCTGTTATCGTGGTGTCACCCAAGAGGGAGAGAAAATAAATGTCGACAAAATCAACCAAAAAGATAGCGATCAGGCCGACAGAGCTGGCCAAAGTCATAAGCTGGATGTGCTTCATCACTGGCCCGGTGGTGAAACGGGATTTTTGCGAAGAGGTCGTGCTGGGCTTTTTGGGAAGAGTCACGGGCATTCCTGAATTATTTATGGCCTTCATTTGTAAAACTATTGTCAGGAAGGGGAGTGTAGATGATTTGGTGCTACTTTCAACCTCTGGAAGGTAATAATAACTTGATTTTTGATCTTGCTTTAAGGCACAGTGAAGTTATCCAGTTTTAAGTGCCGTAATGGGCTTTCAATAAAAAATAAGACCAGTCTGGATAAGCGATTCGGTTATTTTTGTGAGCGTCCTCAAGGGCTGAATTTCCCCAATCAGAAAACCTGTAATGAGCCAGTAATTAGTGAGTGGATGGACAATGAAAGACTTCAATTTCCCTTTTGTAGGCTTTGCTGACAAGGCCGTAAAATATTTGGGGACTGGAGGTTTATATGCCCTTGGGGTGTTCTTTGCAATCTTCATAGCTATGGCAGGGCAGGCTTTTGTCTTTGCGCAGGCGGTGGCAGCCGAGATGGGTTATATTCGGCTGGGGAGTGACTATAAGTTTACGGCTGTTCCTGAAGGCAAGGGCTACAAGTGGTGTCGGCGGCTTTGTGATAAGGATGACAAATGCAGAAGCTGGACCTATCTGCGGCCAAACAGGCAGTGCCGCCTGAAAAGTGCTGTTGCCCCCAAATATCAGAATGATTGTTGTGTTTCGGGTGAAAAGAAAGGGGAGCAAGCCAGCTCTACCCAGCGTTTGTGCCGCCAATATGCCAATAGGGCGATTACGGATTATGAAACCAGTCTGGTGCAAAATTGTGGTTTTTCCGATTCAAAATGGACAGATGATTTTGCCACCCACTTTGATTGGTGTCTGGATGCCACTGTTGAAGAGACCAAACAGAGACAAAGGCAGCGTAAACGCGGCTTGCGGCAGTGTAAGCAGGATACGGATAAAGAATCTGGCAATATGAGTTGTCGGCGATATGCCCGCAAGGCTTTGGAACAGCAACAGACCAACCTGGATAATAGATGCGGCTTTAACCATAAGGTACGCTGGCGCAACAATTTTAATTATTACAGAAATTGGTGTCGGGAAAATACCGTGGCGGAACGCGCCAGGCAGGATAATCTAAGGCAAGATGCGATTGCTGGTTGCCTAAAACGCGGCGGCGGTAGATTCCTTAAGAAATGTGATGACTATGCGAAGGCCTCGCTTCAGCAAGTGAAACGAGCCTCGCGAAATGGATGCGGTTTCAGGGATAGGGGGCGGTGGAGCCGTACCTATAAGAAACATTATAAATTTTGTAAGAGAAATAGCTCTGCCAGAGCGATGCAGAAGGAGAGGCAGGCACGTAAGGATAAGATCAAGCAGTGTGAAGCCAAGTTGGGGGAGCCTGATTTTGATGAGGGGGAAGATAACCGCGAAGATGTGGGCGGTGTCCAGTTTGGGACATTACGAATCGGTTCTGACTATAGTTATAAGGTTGCCCCCAAGGGAGCTGACTATCTGTGGTGTGACAATAGCTGCAAACGTGATCCGCGCTGTAAGGCTTGGAGCTTTATCAAAAAGACAAGGCAGTGCCGCCTGAAGTTTGCGCGAGGAACACAGCTCAAAAATAGTTGTTGTGTGTCTGGTGTCAGGTCAAGGCAGAATGATGATAAGAGTAACCGCTGTTCTGATTATGCCGTTGCTGTCGTTGATCTATATGGGCAGGGGCTACGCAATTCATGCTATTTTGAGGACAAGTCTTGGGACAAAAATTTTAAGAACCATTACCGTTTCTGTATGGGCCAGCCGAGACGCAGTGTTGAGCGAGACTTGAAAGAGAAGAAATCATTGGTGCGCCAGTGCCGTAACGGTGAGTGGCAGCTTGACAGGAGCTGTTCAAACTAT
>JAUTBZ010162232.1:0-10889 GCA_032361785.1 Lepetodrilus galriftensis | reverse complement strand
CGGCAATTAAAGGGAATAATTTTGTAATTTCAGGCTTTTTAAAAATTGGCTTAGTAAACTGAAATTCATTGTAAAAAGCAGGTATTATACACATTACCTGATTATACAGATTAACTGTAACATATATACCTCACTGACCCACATCCAGATGAGTGATGTTCCAAATGATGTGTTCATATATGTTCTCAGTATCGGCTAGAACCGTCCCGCAGGTCCAGACCCAGGATCACGCTCAGCCTAGGCCTGTCAATGGCGAGTCACTTCCTGTGTGATGACATGAGTTACGAGAAGGGCAAAGCTCATTTTGGTCTTAGCAGCCAGAAAGAGGGATGGCGGAACCAATAACGAGATGACGAGCGTATAACAATGACAAATCGATGACGATTCCTCGACTGCCCTTCTCCTTGTACAAATACATTCTGGTAACTGACCGGAAGTAATCGACTTTGCTGAGGTTGCATTCCTGTGGGCAAAGGCAACACACTCCACGAGCTGAGTGAAATCCTGTCGTTTATTCATGTTTGCTTTTGTTATTAACACCAATAGGATCAATCATCAATACGTTAGGATATAACGTGTAACACTAGTAGGAATGGTATTGCTTGGAAACGTCTCGGTAGAACGTGGAATGTCACGGCGTACATAGATGATGGTAATAT
Source organism: Lepetodrilus galriftensis (assembly GCA_032361785.1). Lineage (NCBI taxonomy): Eukaryota > Metazoa > Mollusca > Gastropoda > Lepetellida > Lepetodrilidae > Lepetodrilus > Lepetodrilus galriftensis. Next base: position 10,230 of record JAUTBZ010162232.1, on the reverse strand, counting down.
TAGATGGTTGCGAAACAATCACGGATCAAAGTATTAACACCTTAAATAGAACTTCTCCATTTGGAGTACGCACTATGTGTACTCTTATTTCTCAAGTTCGTGACTATATTTATACTCGGTGTGTTCTATATTTGTCCTGAGTTAACTTGATAGACGCATCCATTGCAACATACACTTATAATATTTCTAACAAATCAGTGATTAGATGACGTCAAACAGTCCATCGATTAGTAAGTCAATAGGATAAAGGATACAGTTAATATAACAACTATATATAACACACCAGTCATTAGATGAAGTCAAATAATCCTTCGATTATTAAGTTATACTATAAAGGATACAGTTAATACCATAGGATGAAAACTATTAAACTGACTACTTATAGCGGCCGCACACATGCAATTTTCCGTCGGCCGACAAACATCGGCGATGCGTCGGCGACGGAAATCGCTAGAGTGTGGCCAGCATTAAACCTAATTAAATAGTCTAATACATACTTTAATTACCAGCGAGAACTAACTATAGTACGCAATCTATATTTATATTGCTGCAAGTTACAAACATGCTGACTATTCACTTTACAAATGTCAATCACTCTAATCACATTTCAGTTCTTCTGGTATACAAGAACCAATCAGGCCACTTTTCAGACTTCGGGTCAGCGACCGTAGAAGAATAAGCACTCGAGACAAAGACGCTTTGTTGGTATTCTAGATAATACTATATGGAACAACTCCGCCATCTGACTTGAGAAACTGGTCGTTCATCTATAGACTTGGCCTTCGTGTACTGATTTAATACACCATACAAATATGCTCTCGATATAGCTGGTGGCGCAGACCTACTGACATGATAAATTCTTCAACCCGCTTGCTCGAACTTCACATCTGACAACCCGCTGATCAAACAAAAAATAATATAGAGCGAGTTTGATATTCCGTCTTATGAAGATAATTAGACTACATAGCTGTATATTGATTCAAAGTGTATGGTAATATTTATTCAAAGCTGGTCACGCGTACAAAATCTCAAATTCAGAAAGTAAAATTATCATCGGCATTGATTTTATTCCCCGGAACAAAGTTAGCCTAGCACATGTCAATTTACACAAATTAAATCTACTCCAGTTCGTAGAAAAGTACATGTTGTCAATGCTGCACTATTACGGGGCCTACATAACCTGTTCTATCGACGCTTGAACCTAACTAAATGCCAGGCCATTGAAATGCCAATGGACCTTAATTATAGCAAACCTAAGACGAAGTAAAACAGTGCCTTGTCGTATCATGTAAGGTGAACTAACAAAGTTGCTGTCCATTCTGTCACCGTCATGACGCTCTTCAGGAGGATGTGTCTCCCTTTACGTACGACTCCTGTGTACTGTTATAGAACGCCAGGGCTCAACCTTTGGGAGCCGGATGTTATTGGTATACATCATGGTTACCATCTCTCACTATATGCGCTCTGCACTAGCTATGTTTGAACATTTACTGAGTCTGATGAACTCCATCCATATAAGCAGATACGCCAGAGAGTCTGTTAATAATACGGTTGTTCTACGAGTTGATAGAATACTTGTATCAACGAGTAGGATATTAAAATGTATAAGCATACAGGACGTTGATAGTATACGTATTATCCAATATGATACGATTAAATTACTGTATTTAATTGTAAATTATAAGCAACAATATTGCTATTTTCTTTGAGCATATTGTACTAAACAGTGCAAGTTGATAGTATACGTTGTCCAACATGCAATAATGCAATTGTTTAATTGAACAGCACCGTTGTCCTAATCATGTTGCCTCATGTATAGAACTGCACGCGTCAGCATTGGTTGATGCGAATGCGCATGCGTGATTGCCTTAGCTAAATATGCATTTGTCAGTACACCTACAATGGTCCAGTTAGAGTTCCAAGAGTGGTAACTCTTGAGCATAAAACACAACCTCTTCGTAATCAATGTTACTAGTTCCCATAAACGTCGCCATTACTTTAAGAAACAAAACATGTATACTTTTTATTCCTTGTCGGTCTATATATCGCAGACGTTACAATATCGTATTGCTTATTAGCATATTGGTCAAGTATGCTAAAAGGAGTCTGTCTGTAATCGTACGTACTAAATAAGATACTACGATCACAATATTGATGAAACCATTCTGAGTATTCCTTATGTCACGATGAACGCCCTCAGAGAAAACGATAGGACCCAAATAACTTGGCCCACGTATAACCAGCCATTACGCTCTGAGCAATGGCTTTACATGACAGTCCATCTCTGTCGAAACCTGTTTTTTTTTAAACCGTTGCTAGGCAACACGGTGTTTCTGTGGCGACAGCGGAGGACGAGACAGCGACGTACCGACTTGGCCTCAGCCCCAGCTAACATCAAATACGACGTCAATTTCAACGCCATTCAACGGATAGCATTTATACAACGCTTTCAAGCGATCATTCTACATTTGTCAGACATAAGCCGCCTTGATTCCAGATAAAACGAGAGGTATTACGGAGACCGCCATGTTTGAAAGAACATACCAGAATAGTAGTTTGATGAGGTCTCCAACGACAACGCATGGGATTAATACTTTAGCAGATCGATTCATTTGCATAACTGTGTGAATGGGCTTTTTGTTGTATATTCAATTATCTATGCATTCCTTATATGCCATACGTTTTTGTCTTGTTAATCGGATGTCCAAAATAGAATGCAATGGCAATATTGTCTATATTGCAAAATCGAGCAAATGTAATCCACCTTAAATGTGAAGTAACAAAGGACATTCAACTCCCAAACTGGATGCCAGTCATTAATTGCATTTGATAAATTCATTAATTATGCATTATTCGCAACGGCAGTGTTCAGAATGCAAATGATTGCAATTAATACATGCATCGTCAGATATTCAAAGATCAGGCATAAAGCAACTAAATACAATTTGTAAATGAGATTTGCAATATACTAATAGCATTAGTGCCAAACTGCAGCGTGACCATTTTACTAATACGTACTCGACGGCTAGTACTAGTACTGCATTTTATTCCTCGGGTATTCAGTGGCTACATCATGATGGAGAATGTTTAAAAAAACGTACCAATCAGATAACGAAGGATGCTATATGATGCGCATCTGTTAAAGTCACTTTCTACGTTATAATCCACGTTATAATCTACGTTATACACGAAAGTCAGTGTGCATCTTATAGCCTGTCTGGCTTCATATCCATGCCTATTGAATCATCTTCCTTATGTTAACCACCATCCAATCCATGCAATGGAATATGGATCAAAACTAGCATATAGCTGCATCAAGGTGTAATGCGGCTGCGGTCCAGCTCCGGCGCGGGTGCGTCTAGTTTAGTATCCGCGCCGTACATCAGCCGTATGCGAATCCGCATGAGGCTATGCACATGAATCGAATTAATGAAAACACTTGTAGTGAAATGAGTTGGGTCCGATTGCAAACTAGACGCACCTGTGCCGTAGCCGGACCGCAGCCGGACCGCAGCCGGACCGCAGCCGGACCGCAACCGTAATAATGAAATCACACCTTTAGTCAGTATGTAATAATGAAACATTCATGTACACTCATCTTATAGCCTATTTCCCTGCATATCTATGCCCATTGAATCATCCATCTTATATTACAATCCATACGACTGAATATGGATCAAAACTAACCTTAGAAGAATTAGTCAGTATATACTGATGAACTGTTCATGTACACGCAAGCTATGCTGTAAATTCCTACGAAGTTCTTCCAGCAACATCAACGCCTTACTGTAGTTTGCTGTTGCAGTACCAAGGACAAATACTAATCCCATTTCTGCTCACGACATTGCTTACGAAATAGGCTTAGTCGTGTCCTCTGTGTCTAACGATGTAAAACCGCCCCGCGACCATGGCTCGGCAAGGTAATCCTTGAAGACCAAGTCTGAGCGAAGACATGGCTTCCTCCAATCAGATCAGCATTGGGGATAACTAGATTGTCCGGACACCTCGTTACCGAATCCCAGAGGTTAACCGGTTTTACGCCGTTGACAATTGGTGACATGTTCTGAAACTAACCCGGTTACGCCCAGGTAATGGGCATTCAATCGTTCTGTTCTCTGTAAGAAAATGTGATAATGTATATTTATTTTCCCATAGCGTTTGGGATGAATCGCGGCGGTGGTCTTCTGAGAATGGTATTGAAGTAAACTGATGGTTCTGATATTAGGTATATGCACGCTTTCTTATACATAACCATCGTGTCTGTAAATTTAAGATATGGGCATCAGACATGCTCCTTTAAACCAGTATAGAACTAATATAATAATTATTGTGACCCATCACCACACACTTAACTAGCAAATTGATTTTTTTTTAGATATTATGGTTAAACTAATCTACAGTTTTTGAGCTTTCTTTTGATACCAAATGTATTGTTCTGCTGTAAAAAATGAGCGAATTATGTGAGTTTGAAGTGCGGAAACTAACAGGCGGCCATTTTGAAAAAAAATATTCGAGTTTGAAGAGCCTCTACTGCAGAAGCGCTGCTTGCGAGTTAAGACTCAGTTTGTGGTGACGGGTCAGGAATGGCAAGAAAGCATACAATATATCGCAGTGTCAGATAGATTAACACATCCTTCAATACGTCTGTTGGCTAGCTCAATACTTCAGTTCTTCTCTCGTCCTACCTTGTCTGGTCACTTACCCATTCCATTTTCTACTAGTATTGACTTAGTCCATCTACGTCTACCTAGTCCGTATATAACTCTATACATTTATATAATCAGATACACTTGACATTGACGTATGTCAAGTACATGCACGGCGTAAAAGTGCACCCAATAATTATATGTCTTTATTTAACGACCAAAACAAACCTTAAAAGTTGTGCCAAATTAATCGGAAACTGGTAATTAGGAACCTTTGAGAATAGGTAGTTCTTAAAGTTCACACACTACATCTCTCTATGTATCGACCAAAACAAACTTCAAAGATTGAGCCAGTTTATTCAATCAATGACGATTAATCATTCTATTAATAGCTGATCGTTAGTTTGAACTGATCTGGTGTTTTTGTGCTTCTGCTGTAGATGATGCTTTGTTGGCGTGACCTTGAACTATTAAGCCTCGTTTTCAGATGCCTTTCATCTGGTCCTGGACATCTACGGAAGAGGGATCTCGTGTCTGTCCTCCATTACATCAAAGTGAAAAATACCCTCAACTAGTCCTAATCACGAACAGACGCCTCGTACCAAGGGGAACCTGCAAGACAGCCTAGTCTTCATTTAATAATACAATGATCCATTGGCCCATCCACCTGTGCGCTCGGTATGCATGTTGTTGTAAATACTTTTCGCCCAAGAGAGTTCCCTTGATTCGGGAATGGCTTCCCGACAGTAGTGGCGCCAAAAGGTCAAACAGTGCATGAAACCTGTAAATAGGGTTAGTCCTGTAGAAAGGTGCAGTTGGCACCGAGTTGCTTCCCTTGGGAACACTTCATGCTGCTGGAAACTACTCAAACTAACATCATTGTGCGCGGCTTGGTCCTATTGGTGCTATCCCCAGATAACACCCATCTATTTGGATTAATCTATCATTAAATCATCGTAATGGTGCCTGTTTAATTGAACATGCCGTATGTTGGAACACTTTCTGAAACAGTCATATGTCCGTGATTCTTATCATACATATCGTGTATTATTAAAAAGGGAACATTTCAAGTCTTTGTGGCCATCCGAATGATGCTATAATTACTGGTTTAGTTAAGCCAAACCCACCATACAATATGTGAGCCAACAATATCACATACATACGGTATGTCGTGGGGTTAATCACGTATGCTGACAATGGTGATTATATTCCATTACTTTTGCGTCTTTTAATATCATAAGTGTATTGCTAGATGTCAAAACATTAAATCCATTTTGTTTCCTCATGTCTTATGGACTAATTAATTGGTATAATGTAGAACGAATATTTCAGATAAGATGTATGCGTATTATGTCAGTCACATTCGTGTATAATCTTACACCGAGTGGATCCTGCAGATAGAAATATATGCCACGATGAAAAATTGATGAGGTATTTTTGTGATACCTGCACGCACTGATCAAACCGGTGCTGATGCACTAAAGCTAATACCGGTGCACTAAATCCGATCATGCTTATGATCCGACCTTGGAAGAAATAATACACCTGAAGTAATTGTACCAACCTACTGCCCTATTTCCACCAGAACACATACGCGTGTACGCACACGCACCCGTTCACAATTTGTACAGGTTCTATTTCAGTACCCGCTGACGCTCGAGGTGAAAAGATTAATCTAGCAAATGTCGGCAGATGCCGGATGGTCGCAATGGTTGTGTTAGGGTCTTCTAATGACAGTATTAGGTGCTATAAATAATTAAGTGGTACAATCATACAGACAGAGACAGACCTATTACTACTGTCTGCTAGACTTTCCATTAGATGACACCCACACTTTGAGGATGCCAACTTTGAAGACCATTAGTACTTCATACAGAGTAATTTTCACGGGTCTACTATAAATACCAATTCCAAGATAGCACTGTACGTTCTGACGCGGTGATGATGTTAGTCCCAGCCATAACTGATATGGGCAGTGATATGCATACGTAGTATGTCTAGATTGCTTCAGTAATGAATATTCGGGATGATGATCATTATAAATGATTGCAGTGGTGTTAGGTGATGCATACAAATACTATAATGTGAGCACAGCAATGAATAAGCGGACACCAGAGTGTCTACTATAATGTAACAAACTAATATGATTATGGCTGCCAATGCAAAGTAATACAATTTCAACCGTAACACAACGTTTAACCCTCTCCATGCTGGAGGCAACGGGAAATGCCCTAAAAAAACAGGGTCTATGTCTAATCCAGCAGTGAGCGGGTTAATTGCAATTGTGTCACAACGTTTAATTGCAACCGTAACGCAACGTTTAATTTATGTTTAACGTAACGTGTAATTTATGTATGATGCATATACTGTAAACACAAATCCTCCTTTTCGTGAAATAGGCAAACATATGTAATATAAATAGTGCACATTAAATGTTCTATAATCATGAATCGTACACGTAGTAACGATCTTTAGGATATCATTGCGAATAAGAAGTGAACACGGAACCAAAATTGGTCCATACATAATAGCAATTACACGGTATGTTTACAAGGTCATGAGTCAAGCTGTTCCATTATATAATTAGCCCATTAGAGCTGAGACATGTTCGTGTTTACAGTCTGGACCATGATTCCGTATGTACAGGAGAAAATGTATATATTTTACTAATTTATATGAGATACCTACGGTAAAACAAACTGGCTATATCTGGGGGAATTGCGGAACTATTCGAGTGTGTTGTGAAAGTAAGTATCGAAATAGAAATGCATATTAAAGCAGTCAGTAAGACTCATAGATCCATAGTATGTGTAAGTTGTAACTCGGTTACTTGGCATTATTTTAAGGCAGCAATTATACAATTGCTAATAAAACATAAAAATAAAATCGATATTAAATATCAATGAACATACATTTGCAATGTTAGACACTTTCTAATAGAAAGCACATAATGTTTTCATATCCATGGGGTATATTTCACATACTCATGTGTGCGAGTCAAGAAACCCTTGGTTTTGGCCACCACTACTATACATGTATATGCTATAGTTTGGCATGAAATGCATTGACACTAGAATTGACACCCATATTTCATACATTAACTCGATAGATACTTTATGGAATGAAAAATCAAACAAACAAAACAAAACTTCAATTTCTTATTGTGCATGCCATAACAAAAAATATTTTAAAACATTTTTATTACACCATTAATGCCAAATCTGTTTACATATCGATCAATATTTCTTCACGAAAGCGCATGTGTAAATTGAGCCATTTGCCTGTTCCGTCTTTCGGAAGTCCCCCCTCTGCATAAAATAATATTTATTTAGTGATCGATATACAATTATAAGCAGATTCTTTTTATTAACCGTGCAAAACATATTTTTTACATTTCAATCCATGAAGTATTTATCAAGATACTCTACGAAATAAGGGTGTCAATGCATTTCATGTCAAACTATAGTACTATGCCTAGGCTGCCACTTGAGATAAAGCTCACCTCCAGACTCTAAAGAGTAGCTTCCCCTGTGCTTACTGCGCTCTCCTCTCCGGAGGCTCATTTTTCGTTTGCTTCCAGAGCGTTCGGCCACACCAGAGTATTCCTATGGAAGACAGAAAGGGACATAATTGAGCAACGAATTAAATAACATGAACAATTACAATGACAATAATGTGCAGCCTGTTTACCATCTCCGAACCTGTTAGTAAATCTCCATAGCGTTGTCTTTAAGTCGCGGTGGAGATTTGAAAAAAAACGTGCATACTAATCTAAACATCTGGACTGCAAAGATAATCAGATACTAACTGTTAATTCCATTTCCCACTGTAATCAGGATTGGATACATGAATAAGTCATATCATTAATTGGATGAAAAGGGCAAGGATACACGAAGACGTACACACACACATGTAATTACGACTAGTCCTTCCCCGGTGCGCATGTTTCCACACCGAGACGCCGCCATTTAGGGCCTATTCAATGCACTTGAGCGTACTATGGCATACTAATTATGTGCAATACATACAGAACTACCAAAGACATACTTTACGGTATATCTTGCAATCATATTGTCTGAGACACCAAGCAAGTGAAGGAATACGTTATAACACGAACTTGCAGTATGCATGTGACGATTTTACGGCCGCTTTTAACCTCAACAATGTAACTGAATTTATTGAAGAGCTCACCATTTTACGTTTCACCGGAAATTATATTGTAAATAATCTAAACTATTTCATAATAGGCGCTTCAAGTGGGTCGAATTATATTTATAGACGTACCCAGTTTACTGTTTTTGGTGATAAGCGTATATGTGAAATGCGCATGATTATTGTCTTACGTCGCCTCACGATTTATTACCCGTGAACCATACTGAACAACAGAATTCATCTCTGAATCAAACAGAAATTTAAGGATACCATCCTTTGTAACGTCGTATTAAGATTTTCTTTGGATTTGTAGTCACTTCTATGCATAGACTTCTGTTAGCTTATCACCGGAATTCCTAGTTTTAAATGAAACTCTTCGACCCACTTGCAGCCGCTATGGTACATTTATAGACACATCATATGGATTAGAAATTAGGCATGCACGTTATCTTATTTTAGCATGGTAACAATTGGAAATCTGACAAACAGGATGGGCTTGCAGAAATTCTACTTCCGTGTCGGCTTTTAGGCAGTTGTGTAGGTGGCAAACCCAGGATATTTCTGGATTATGAGACCTTTGAGAATTAGACTCTATTACTGGACTTTACGTGATCGCATGCAGGATTTCTCGAGTCATAGATCGATATATAAAAGGATTCAAATAAAATGAGTATTCATCAACCAGACGAGTCCTGGATAAAAGCCGCCTGTTTTTGAAAATTGTAGAAGTATGTAAATCCTTTACAGACATACCGCGCACTTTAGTTAATTTTATTGACGTTACAACCTTTGCCTCGTTACACTTGGAATGCACAACCAATGCACAACCAATACGCCCCTAATACACTATTTCCACAAAACTAGACCAGTGTTTTCTAAAACAACACGAACAGGGCAATTGTACGCAATTACACATCACAGCTCTACGAACTGCATGCAGTACGGCAGAAACTCCGGGCACGATAGAACCCACTTAGAAGATGTACATGCCGCGGAACGCATTCATTTCTTCTATGTTTTTGCAGGCAAAACACGCTCTGCAGTTTCATCAGGTGCGCCCTTGATTCCAATCATAGACTACCAATAATAGAGACAAGTCTCTAGCCTCAGGGGTTTGGCGTAGGAACTGCCAGTGGCACAAGTTCTTTACGCTGGTTGGCACGACGGCCCCGCAAGGCTTTCCTTGACACCGACAATTACAGTCTATGCCGCGGTTCCTACACAATCATGTGCACAATCATGTGCACATGCTGGCATTAGCATTTAAATACCCCCGTGCTCGGACACTGTCCAGCGTATTGACGCAAATAGCCTCACATGCGAACAGTGGTATGAAATTTAAATTATTTCTAGGAATTGCAAATGATGCCAAATCGGCCTTGGTTATTAATAACTCCAGGCATGTAACTGGACATGTATCTACCAAAGTGCA
>JAUTBZ010162221.1:0-10890 GCA_032361785.1 Lepetodrilus galriftensis | reverse complement strand
TCCTACACCATAGATAGCAGCGTCAATACCGCTCATACCCTCCTCATCCATCAATCTATATACATTCTCCACCACTACTATTCCATTATCCACCAGCATACCTAATGCCAATACTAATGAGAAAAGCACCATAATATTTAGTGTGACTCCAAAAGCATTGAGAAACAACATTGACATAAACATGGAAAGCGGGATAGCTATCCCAACAAATAGAGCATTTCTCAATCCCAAAAAGAACAATAAAACACCTATGACTAATAGCATTCCGAATATTATAGAATTTTCCAGATTACTTACCTGTGAACGTATTTTTGAAGATTGATCGTTGGTATATGAGACATTAACACCCTCGGGCAAGTGACCTCCCTTCTTGGCTTCATTGATAATATCCTTAACATTGTCTACCGCATTGATAATATTAGCTCCAGATCTTTTCTTAATATCCAACATTACTACTGGAATTCCATTTTCACGAGCATAACTTGTAACATCTGCATCACCAAATGACACATCGGCAACCTCATATAAGTATACATCCATATTGCCATCATGCTTGACCACCAGATTCAGTAACTCATCAGTTGCTTTGAATTTTCCATCCACAATAATAAAATGATCAATACCATCAATATTCAAGTTGCCAGCTCCGATGGTCATATTATCACCATTCACAGCCTTTTCAACATCTCTAAAGCTCACTTGCTTAGCTTCAGCATCATATTTACGCATTTCTATTTTTAGCTTCTGATCCTGCACTCCTCTAATATCTGCAGAATTAACCTCAGTGAGACCTTCAAATAGATCCTGAAGGTACTCAGCCCTATCTTTGAGGTAATTAACCGTGTAATTACCCGACAGATTGATATTCACTATAGGCATATTACTGACATCTACTTTAGAAATAGTAGGTTCTACAGGCAAATCTTGGGCAAAAGCCTTGGTGCTCCTAGCATCTTTCAAGGCTGTCTCTACCAAGTCTTTGGCATCATCTGGATGCACTGATGAGAGAAATTTAATATCCAATATAGCAAAATCTTTAATTGCTGTAACCTTGATCTTATCAATCCCTTTCAACTGATTAAGCTCTTTCTCAAGAGGCTTGATGATCTTATCCGTAATTATCTCTGGGGAATTACCAGGATAAGGCACATTGACAAAGATCTCAGGGATTTCAATCTCAGGAAAACTCTCTCTAGGCATATTATTATATGCCATAGCGCCGCCAAGAATAATAATAGCAAGGATCAAATAAACAGTCTTTCTATTCTTAATAGAGCTAGTTGATAATCCAAAATCTGTAAACCTTTCTTTAATGCTAAGTTTGTTTTTCATAATCCAAATTTTTATTGACTATCCTTATTACTTCACTATAACACTCTGCCCATCCTTGATTCCTCTACAGCCTCTATCTACTACAGTATCGGTAGTTTCGAGACCAGATGCCACCTGAGTTCTATCACCAGAGGACAAACCTATTTCAATATAAGTCTTATGCACAACACCATCATGATATGTGTACAAATAAGGATTCTGATCGACATCTCTAAGGATAATCCTTGAAGGAACAGCGATAGCCTCAGCATCATAGTAATCTCTAATCTTAATGACACTCATAAGATTGGGAACATGGTGACTCGAAGGCTTTGGGATTTCGACCTCTATGCTAACAGTCCTATTCTTAGGATCAATAAATTTTCCAACACGCTTGATAGATAGGTCATCAATAATCTCATTTCCTAATGCGGGGAAGATCAATGTAGCTTTGCTGCTTTTACTTATCCTAGCAAGATAAGACTCAGAAATATCAGCTTTCACGCTTAACTTTCTTAAGTCAATAAGGCGTATGATTGGACTAGCAGGACTAGCCATCTGACCAAGAACTGGATAGACCTCTTCTACATAACCACTAAATGGTGCAAGCAACACAAATTTACCTTTTTGCGCATTGAGAGAGACTATCGTTTGCTGTAGAGTCTTGTATCTACCTTCGGCTTGCTTCAAAGCTATTTCAGTGCCTACACCTTTATCAAAAAGGGATTGCTGTTTTTCATACATATACTTAGCTAGATCTAGTTGTTCCTCCAGCTCTTTAATATTAGAATTGACCACTTTGGAATCAAATGTAGCGATGACCGCTCCCTTCTTGATAGTCTGACCTTCTTTTACCCTCAAAGACTTTATCAATCCACCAACCTCTGGAGTCACGAGTACATTTTTTTGAGCAGAGATAGCTCCCTGTACTTCAAAGAAATGTTCAAACAACTCTGGCTTCAATTTGATAACAGAAACGGCTGTAGTCTTGACCGTTGCTTCTTTCTTGGCTGTATCCTCCACCTTGGATTCTCCACAAGAATAGAGTGCGAAAATGCTTAGAGTGATATATATGTATTTATTCATCTTATGAGTTATAATATTCATATTGACCAGTATTATAGATTATTGCTTAGTTTGTCGATTGTTAATTTTGATTTCAGTAAGTTAAATGTGGCAGTAGTCAGAGCAGTTTGAGCAGATAGCAATTGATTTTGCGCTTGAGACAATTCCATAGAACTCACTACTCCTTCTTTGAATTTGATAGTCGTAGAATTCAAGATCTCCTTGGCAATATTCGAAGACTCTTCCTGTAAAGAATACGCATCCAAATTGCTATAATACTCAACTTTTGCTTGACTAATTTGCAATTCAATAGCTCTATCTACATTAAGCAATGAATTCTCAGATTTAAGCAGTTCTATCTTAGCTTGACTAACCTGTGCAGCTTTTTGCCCACTGCTAAATATAGGCAAACTCAAAGACAATCCCCACAAAGTAGTAGGATACCAACGCTCGCTGGAATCCATAAAATTAAATTCATTTCTCTGTGCTCCTTGCTGATGAGAAAAGAATCCTAATAAAGATGGTAAATAATTAGCTTTTGTATTTTTAAAAGCAAGTTCATTAAGTCTAAGTTGAGATTCCACAATCTTATAATCTATATTGCTAACGGACTCTATCGAAGCTAGTGAACTTTCAAGACTAGTAAGACTTGCCATATCATCACTTAACTCTATTGAAGATTCAATAGGCATTCCCATTTGAAATTTCAAGAGCTTCTTAGCTACCTTTATTTGCCCAATAATTTGAGCTAAGCCATTCTTAACTTGCAGCACAGACAACTTCAATTGGGATGCACCTGTAGACTCTAGAAATCCTTCATCAACAAGAATGCTTGTCTCCTGGTACAGCTTCTCAATAGTCCTCAGCGTAGAATCCAAGACAACTCTATTATCTTCTAATAGTAAAACGGTATAATAAGCTTGACTAACATTATACTTTGTCTCCAGTTCTTGCTTCTCTACAAGCACTTGACTAGTATTAGTAAAAGCTCTCGCAGCCTGTAACCCTACAAGATAGTTGCCACTAAAGATTAACTGCGAGACCTTGAGGGAGGCGTTTAGGGTATAGTCTGATCCAAATTTCAACTCAGAAACCTCTCCTTCAGGCGCCATAGGATTGAACATTTTAGCAGGAACAACAGTGGTTGGAATATCCAAAAAATTCTGAAAATCAGCAGAGGCGCTAACTTGTGGAAGTCCAATTGCGGTAGTCTCCCAAACCTTCTTCTTAGCCTTTGTTAGATCTAACCTAGAGTTAGCGATTTCCAAAGAGTGCTCCATGGCATATTCCTTAGCTTGATTTAGACTAAAAGTCGATTCCTGTGCAGAAACAATCAAGATAGAATTCAAAATCCAAATAATAAAAATGATCTTTTTCATGTATAGCTAGTATTTAATATTGTTAAAGACTGTCTTCATATAATCCAATCCCTTTCTATTGGCAATACCTCTAAGATGATAACGAGCTATCTCAGTATGGATACGACGTACAGATTTGGATTCTGAGTCAAATAAATTGGTCTCAAAAATAGCATGCAATAGGGTTAAATAAATCTTTGACGTAAGTTCAGGATCCACGTTATCTCTATATATACCTTCATTGATCCCCTTTACGATATTGCTTTTCACTTGTTGGCATATAAACTCGGACTTATGGAGTTCCATGATATTCCAAGCCTCCGGATAGTATGTTCTCAGATCAAATATGACTGCAGGCTGCACATTTTCTAATCGTTCGCTAACCATATCATTGATGGCTACCATCTTATCGATAGCATTTCCATCAATAGAATTAAGTGAAGTGAGCTCTTTCTGATCTATCTCTACAAAGAGTAACATACTCTTATTTACCAGATCAATTTTATCAGTCACATGCTTATACAAGGTCTTTTTAGAGATTCTAAGTTGCCTTGATATCTCATCCATAGTTAGGCTTTTGATACCTACATGCATGAAGAGTTCCATTACCTTATGAATAAGATCATTCTCTTTCATCAAAAAAACATTTGATGCAAAGTTAGAAGAAAAATACACATTGGAAACAATATTTAGTTATTTTGTTTCCAACATCAATATTTGTTTTTCACAAACACAGAATTTGGAATATGAAAAATTAGTATGGCAATGTAGCTTTAACCCGAACCATGCATTAAGGGTTCGTAATGAGAGTCCAAAGCACAATAAAACTAAGGGTTTTACAGGTTTCAGCATAGTCCGCTATGACTACTAGCATAGCGTCTAGTTTTGCAGTAATTTGGGCTCGTAATAGAATTCTTAATGCATAGATTAAGAAATAATTACTATCCCAAAAGGCATTTTCTGGTTGAGAGGACAGAAATAATCAAAAAAAAAGACACCAATAAAAGTGTCTCTAAACCAATATTATGCAATAGATGTTCCCTATTGCATAATTCGGGTTAAAATGATAAAAATCAAATATAGTAGCGAGAATGGGACTTGAACCCATGACCTCTGGGTTATGAATCCAGTGCTCTAACCAGCTGAGCTATCTCGCCAAATAATTCCTTATTAAAAAAAACTGAAAAAAGGAAAATATGAACTCAAGGAAAACCTTAATTTCAAGCCGCAAATATATGAATATATAGAAATACGAGCAAGAATAATAGTAATTTATACACATAAAAATGTAATTCGCTGTAAATCAACGCAATACAAGAATGCTTAAGAGATTCATGCTACAAAAATAGAATGACAATTACAGTAATAAATGAATAAAAAGTCATTAAATTCGCAGGCTATCAGATAATCAATGAATAAAAACATCTTGTACTCATTTTTGGCATAAGAATTGATCACATATATTACTGAAAAGAAGGTATTTCAAATTAAGAAGTACTACAAACATTATTACATATCCTAAATGGAAGAATTGAAAAAATATGTCGCTGAATTTGTTTTAAGAACATCTGAATCAGTATTATACAACAAATTAAGCACGCCAAGCGGTCTAGCTGATTGGTTCGCAAATGACGTCAACGTAAGTAGAGATGGTAAAATATTTACATTTATATGGGATCAAAGTGAAGAACAAGCTGAGCTATTGAGTAAATCCAAAAATGACTATGTCAAATTCAAGTGGCTGGAAGATGAGTATGATGACACATATTTTGAATTTAATATCAAGACTGACCCCATCACCAATGATGTGGCATTGATAGTAACGGACTTTGCAGAAGAAGATGAGATAGAAGATGGTAAAGCGCTATGGTCCAGTCAGGTAGACAGCCTCAAAGGTCACATCGGGGCTTGATGATTAAGCCTTAGTTATGAAGAAAATCAATGTCCTTATTCTCAAATCCTTTATAGGACCTTTTATTCTGACATTCTTCCTAGTATTGTTTATTTTACTCATGCAATTTGTATTTGTATATATAGATGATCTCATGGGGAAAGGCATGGAGACTTGGGTCATCCTCAAGCTCCTAGCATATAAGATGACCAATCTAGTAGGAATAGCTCTCCCCCTAGCCGTACTACTATCATCTATCATGAGCATGGGTAGCCTTGCAGAAAATTATGAATTGGTAGCTCTAAAGTCAGCCGGAATTTCACTCTTCAGAATGCTAAAAGGACAGATAGTCCTTATACTTTTTATTTCCTTAGGAGCTTTTCTTTTTTCCAACTATATCACCCCCATAGCTAATCTCAAGTTCAAAACTCTATTATATGACATAAAGAACAAAAAACCTCTTCTTGTCATAGAAGAGGGATACTTCTATGACGAAATGGATGATGTCATCATGAGGATAGACAAGAAGGACAAAAACAATAAGATGTATGACGTCCTTATATATGACCATAGACCTCCCAATAAAGGAAATGGCAATGTAATCAGGGCAAAAGAAGCAGATATGCTAAAGTCAGCCTCGGGTAGATTCATGCTCTTCCAACTATATGATGGAGTGATGTACAAAGAATTACCAGACAAAAATAGAAGAAAAAACTATAGCCACCTCCGTACCGAATTTGACAAGATGACTATGAGGATAGACCTATCCTCCTTTGACTTCAAAGAGACAGACGAGGAAAAATGGGGTAACAATAAAGAGATGCTAAATATGCATCAATTGAAGACTATGGCTGACTCCTTGGAAGAAGCAGCTAGCACTAGGTCTATCAAAATGAAAGACTACATGATTACGTCCTTTCCAATCTCTACAGATTCGACCGACTATAGCTCAGTTGCACGCTCAGACTTCAAGTCAGTATTCGCCTCGCTCAGCAAGAAGAAAAGAAATGAAATAATCAAAACCACAAGAAACACCAAGAATAATATCACCTCATACCTCAAGATGGGGAACAAAGAACTAGACAGTAGAGAGAAATATATTACTAGATACTGGAATGAATGGCATAGAAAACTTACTTTATCTATTGCATGCATAGTACTCTTCTTTATTGGAGCGCCTCTTGGATCTATTATAAAAAAAGGTGGACTAGGTTGGCCGGTACTTATCTCAATAATTATCTTCTTAATATTTCATGTAACCTCTATGTCTGGAGAAAAAATGGCTAGATCTGGAGTACTCAGTTCATTTGAAGGAATGTGGCTCAGCCTATTTGTACTGCTTCCTTTCAGCATATTATTCAGCATACAAGCCATGAGGGATAAATCTCTATTGGAAAAAGACACCTACACAAAATTATTTAAAAAATTATTTCCTAGCAAATTCTCTTGAATTTAACCCGAATTATGCAATAGGGCATCGTCATGAGGTTTGAAAGCGCAATAGAATATGAGGTTTTACGGATTTAAGCATAGCACCGCTATGGTTAAATTCGAAAATCTAGCGTAGTGATATATTCTGCAGTGATTTCAAGACGTAATAGATGTTTCTAATGCATAATTCGGGTTGAAAAGACACCCTATTGCATACTCAGGTATAAAGAGCTAGTATGAATACCTAGAAAACCAGCTACTACTTCTCTACAAACCACTTTATCACCACCTTTCTATCCAGAAGAGCTTCAGACTTGGACTTAAGATCACCAAGGTAGTTCACTGACATCCTATCCTTATCTATTCCCTTATTCACTAGATATCTCCTAACTGCCAATGCCCTAGACTTAGATATCCTAGCATTGAGCTCTATATTCCCAGACTTATCAGCATAACCGGTAATCATCACTCTCAGGGTCGGGTTAGACTTTAACTGAGAAGCAGCTTTATTAAGCATAGAATGATACTCTGAATCGATCTTGATACTATTCTTATCATAGTATATCACTTTTTCATAAAGATCACTCTCTTTTAAGCCATCACCATTACTGATAGCATCTAATCTAACGGTAGTATCAGAGACATCTCCATTTTTCAAATCCCTAATAGACTGCTCTATCATATCCATCCTCTTGCTGAGATATGCTATATCTTTTTTATTAGTCTTCTCCTCCTCCTTCATAGCATGCATATCTTCCTTGAGCTCTACAAACTGACCTGTAAGTATTTCAATAAGCTTATTATTACTTTCAAGCAGAGAAACTATCCTCTCGCCAAGATTCTCATCCTCAAGCAGAGGCAAACCAGTTCGCGGATCTCTTAGTGGTGGCATAGGATCATTAAGAAAAGGGAGACTCACTGGATCAATTGCTCTTAGATTGGCGTTCTTAGAGATAGCAGCAATCTCCGAATCTAGGTTATATAATATAAAATATTCTAGTTCCAAATTGAGCTGAGTCTTCAATTCAAACACCCTTAACTCCAAATCCTCATTAGAGCTATCGGCACCTTTATCTAGAGAAATCATCTTCTCGACAAATATTGGGGAAAATCTACTGAAAACAACATTCCTATCGGAACAGTACTTCTGTAGATTATCATTGATGATCAACTTCAAGTCAACGAGAACTCTGCTTATTTTATACTTAAATGAAATACTCTTTTGATCTAATATGATGACATCATTGAGATAGGAATCCATATCCTCTATGCTAGAATTATAAAATAACTCTACACTTTTGTCATAAATTAGGGCATCTATAATGGAATTATCATCAATTTTGGGAAGAAAAACGTCGTTTTTTTCCTTAAAATCATGCCCATAGCTAGAAAAACTAAGGCTAATAACAACTAATAATATGAAATACTTCAATCTTCATCAATTTTTTCAGGACTATAATCTCCTGATTAATAAAATATTACCCTCTAGAAACATGGTTCTAAGTAGCAATCTTAAGGTGTGTTTTAGTGACAAAGTTAAATCTATAACTAAGTTAGCAATAATTAATGCAAAAAAACAAGCTAAAGCAAGATTATTCATATTGCCAAATATCAAGTCCAAAAGGGCAATCACAGCATTCTGGCATCGTTATATTTTAGAATTGATTTTTTATAAAAAACAGATGCAATTATTATAAATTTGTAGCATGATTAAACCTTGGATATTAACATCAGTATTAATCCTTATCAACTTGAGCTATTATTCACAGACAGATACAATTGTCCGCTTTACATCTAACTTCATGTTTAAGGATGGGATATACCTAGATTTTGAAGATTTCAAAAGCAACTGCCCAGCCATCAAGCGTGAGTATATCCTAGACAAGAATGGCCTAACTGCCTCGGACGATTGGGCAACGAACAAGAGCATATACTATGATGACAATGACTCGATAAGAGGAATCTCCATGACTGATATATGGGGATATAGCGAACAGGGAAAAGTATATCTCGTCAAAAACAATAGATCCAAGAGACTACAAATAATCGGAGCAATGTGCCATATCGTACTAACACAAGACGAAGAATACTATACCGACGGGTACTATAGAGACCGATACACTCGACCTATCACTAGAGAAGTGAACTATGAATATATTATTGATTTTGACTCAGGTGATTTTTTACTATTCAATCAAGACAACTTTCTTAATGTGCTAAAAAACGATCCAAAACTACATGAAGACTACAGTAATATCGCTTCAGAAAAACAAAAAAAACTGAAAATGTTTTATTACCTAACTAGATACAACTCCCTACATCCAGTATACTTCTCGGTGAGCAAATGCACATCTTGGCTGGAGCATGGCAATAGTAATTAGGGTTTAATAATCCTATATGAAAATCTAATATGTGGATAATACTGAATCTTCCTCTTAGCCTCAAGCTCTGGGTCAAATTGAACCTTCTCCATACTAGCTCTCAACAGAATATCCATTGTGAATTTATCAAACTCGACATTAAACCCTAAAGCTGAATAAAAGCCAAGATCATTTACCGAAGGTTGCTTATTATTTAAAAACTGCCCACCTGTATATGCCTGTGGTCTGAGGATATTATAAGACTTACCCCCAGCCTCAAAAGCATTTTTCTTAACCTTAACAGTAGTTAATAAAGGACCAAATTCAATGAAAGCCCCCATAGCCGATGGCTGTGACAAAGTGTACTGATATCCTATACTAGTAACCATACGATTTTCCTTTGCCCAAATATCAAAGTACTCAAGAAAAGGATTGGCATTGTTAGGATCATTCTTATCTAGCTGAACTACAACCTGCCCGCTAGTATTGAGAAGGGAATAATTAATATCAGCTACTAGCGCACTATTCCAATCAAATTGATATCTAAGATTAAGTCCAAAACTCGTAGCTGGCTTATACCTCATCTCCTCTGGCAGCTCTACCACCGTGAAGTCATAGCCACCCAGAGACTCCTTGATACGACCGTATATACTAGGAGTATTGAGATACACGAATATATCATTGGGGGCAGATCCATTATAAAATAATGCAGGTGCCTTATTGGCAAGTAATATCCCAATATTGAGTCCATACATTAATCCGCTCTTGTTTTTATAATTAATCTTAGTGTAGGTCTCACGCTCAGCAATAGCCCCCTCAGGATCATCTTCCACCTGAGAATAAAGAAAACTATTACAAAATATTATGACTATAAGTATTATGCTTTTCAAAAAATCCATAATACAAATATATTAACTTTATGGATCAATAACATCAAAAATGAAAGCTAAAACTGTAGATTCTTCAAGAACAAATATCACTGAACTAATGACACCTTCATTTGCCAACTTCTCAGGAAAGGTGCATGGTGGAGCTATACTCTCATTAATGGATAAGATTGCTTATGTGGTAGCTACTAAGCACTCTGGGAGCTATTGCGTAACTGTCTCTGTGGATGGAGTTGAATTTAGAGAACCTGTAGAGGTAGGCGATTTACTATCACTCTCGTCTTCGGTTAATTATGTAGGCAATACATCCATGATTATCGGTATAAGAGTAGAAACTCTAGATCCCAAAACAGGAATCACTAAACACACCAACTCATCATACTTCACCATGGTAGCCAAGGATGAAGACGGCAACTCCATGAAAGTTCCAAAACTGATACTGCAAAGCGATCAAGATATACGTAGATTCTGGGAAGGAATAAAATTGCGTAACCTTAGAAAACAGATCAACAGTCTATTGAAAGAAGAGGTGAAAAGCATCTCGCATACTCAGATGGAAGAAGATATCGCAGGCAAGAGGTGTATTG
>JAUTBZ010162220.1:0-24712 GCA_032361785.1 Lepetodrilus galriftensis | reverse complement strand
TCAAGCGCAATTAGTCTCAGATCGAAATTCGTTTGTCCATTATCCAGGTCTATCAACTGTGATATTATGCCTTTAAAAAGATTTGTTACAAAAATAATGTAAATGATGTGTAGGTCAGCATTTCCTGAAATATAAGCCAAAGCTACTAACAGTTCTCACAGAAGCATCCCATTCATTTCAATGTTTCGTCCAATTCATTTCTTTGTTGCAATCCAGTTCATTTCTATATGTTGTCCACTTCATTTCAATGTTTCATCAAATTTTCTCCGTTTTCATCATTCACTATTTTGCAGTTTACACTCTGACCAGTATTACTAAAATACTTTACAATGCATATGTATGCAATACTTGTAGCTATCATGTTACTTATTTACCATTTTTACTATTAGTATTTACGTTTCAAGATTACTTCTGTGACAGATAACGACAAATCCTACCACTAAAATGTTTAATGTGTTATTTGACATGTTCCTTTACTTTAGCATGCTCGAAAATTCAGACTATCTGCAGGTGATGTTAATTCCTGATAGCAGTTCTAAAGTGGAAACAGTAATACACATAGAGAAGTACAACTGAAGATTACAGCATCCATGAAACTGCTTTTAGTGCAGCCAATATGCTGATTGCCCCAAATGGATTTCTGACATGTGAAATCTCGCTGAATTGTGACATGATAGTTTGGACAATATCCCTCAAAACATAACCAGTTGGCAAGGTCTGGTTTCTTTGACACCGTTCCAGGAGGAAAAAGTGTTGTACAATGTCGAATGCTATATCATGTTGCCATATAACAAATTTGGTAATTCCAGGGATATATATATATGTCCACAGTATGGTGCACAAGAGATAGCTATATGTCTTCAAGCAAAATAAGATGCGCTTTGATACTTTACAAATTTACAAACTATATTATCTGAGTCCTCTTGGATGAAATGGTGTAACTCTAAGGTTACGTTAATCAGGGGCGGATCCAGACTTTCAGGTTAGGGGGGGCTCAAAGTGTATTTTAGAGGGGGCTCATAATTTCAGCATACTACAAAATTGTCCAATTCTAGGGGGGGCGCAAGCCGGGTGAGCACCCCCTTAAATCCGCCCCTGCGTTAATGTCAACCTTCGAATGGTGTAATCTATTGCCAGGGTTAGAGTTAAGGTTACATTTGAGCTACACCATTTTGTACAGGGGCACTCTGACAAGTATTAGATGTCTGCATTCTAGTGCTAAAATGACAGTTTTGATTGCATTGCCCCCAGGGAGTTGAGAAGTTGGAACGAGAGCACACAAATACATTCACCATGGGGGAAATATTCTGGTGCTGTAGATCTATTTTACATTGGAAGTCAACCGTCTTGGCCATTTTGATGCTTGGTATCATTAAAATGATCGAGATCTGTCAGAGTATGTTCAATATGTACTTCCATATGCTGTTTCTTTAACATTAAGAATCGGTAACTAAGCATGTCTGTTCTATTGCTAGATCCGATGGCGAGATGATATCCCGCAACATACCATGTCAGTCTAACCTTGTATGCATAGCTGTTGAAGTACTTGTAGTTTTGAGCTGAAATATTTGTCTACATGTGCAATGATTGGACTTCATCCAAGGAGCCAAACATATTTTCAATATGGCCGACCATGGCACACATATTACAAAGGTCAAATTATCATCATATCTGCTTCATTTATAAAGTGGTAGTAGCACAGTGGTAGACCATCAGACTTAAGAGGCAAACATCCAGAGCTTGATCTCGCTCATGAACCCAGCATCAAAGCCCATTGATAAGAGTTACAGTCTGAGAACTCTGGCTTAGCTGATGGTGATGCCGCTGATGATGATGATGATGTGAATGTCTTCTCATGCTAAAATGGCAGTTTTTGTTGCATAGTCCTGATGCACGGATTATACAACATATCTGTACTATCATAGCATCCTTGATCAGTATGAGTTTACACCAACAATAAATGCTACAGGTGTTGCCGGTTTTTCCTTGCTGTCAATTGACAAGCCATATTGCATGAGACAAATACGCCTGATGGTAACCAAAAAAAAAATCATTTTAGGGAAGCTTGCATAAAATCCTTATACCACCAAAAGCCTTTTGACATCAATCAATTAGACTTAATGAGGCCTTCGTCTAGCTGTTTCTGTCTAGACGTAATTTCAACAATCATCTATCTGTAGAACTTTGATAATGAATTGCAGGACTGTGGTACCAATAGTATTTCTTGTGGACACGTTTAGGACAATAAGTATGCACTTTAATTGTCTATTAGTCCATTAAGTACTCTATAGTTTGTGTTCTGAGCAATTTTCACTATTCTTGACAGATTTGTACAGTTTAGTATGTCTTGGAAGAAGGCCAGCTAATGCTTAAATAATATGTCCAATGGCAATGTAAGCTCTCAATGCATATGCATACTTATAATGCATAGTGTTGACATCCTTATTTAGTCCATTTAATTTGAAATGCATGCCATTTTCATTTGGCGATATGTAAGCTCAATATTTTCAAGTACACGTACTACTATCGGTTCCTCTGAGTGTGTGTGTTTATGACACAAGTTAGATGAAGACTTGCCTGTAATTAACAGATGTTTTTAAAATAATTAAATTCATGTTCCTTTTCATCAGGCGTTCATTTGTCAACTGTCCATGTTATCTGCATACCAGCTTACTTTGAAAAAGAAATACGCATGCCTTGAGCCATTGGCCTAAACCTTCATACATAACATATCTTCCCAATGGACTCCAGACATTTATATTATTGTTCATGCATAAGATAAATGGGCGAGAGATTCCCGCTGCGACCGAAACCAATACGATATCTATCGAAAACAAGATGTTGAAAATTTAGAGGTCATCCAAGATTATAACATTCAATGAAAACTACATGGATAGTTTATGCAACATTACTTTACGTATATTTAACAAACCCTATACGTGAACGACAATAGCTTGCTATTTGTACCAATTGTTTTTATTTTACGGGATTTGTTGATTTACTTGACCTTCCAAGGCGAGTGGTAAACATCGGTTAATGATCGCTGGTGTTGCTTTGCATCTGTCATGCTTGGATAATGTCTGTCTGGAACGGCCCAACTTGCGCTGAATTATTGAAGACAGTCTGTGTCCTGATGAGCGTCAGGATTACCATTATGTATTAGTTCTTAAACACAAGTTGATGGCAGGCTATTAGCATTAGTTGAGCAGTTGAGTTAATGAAGCATACAGCATGTACTAGCAATAGATGTAATGGTAAGATACACTGCTCTAGCTGGAGAGCACTGGAGAGCACTGGAGTAGTAGACCACGTACATGCACGTATGTAATAGTTGCAGAGCAGTCTTATTATACAATAGTACCATGGTGACACACCTTTACCGTCAGAGACCTCTATGTTGTATGTGCCATGTTGATGCCATGTAATACTACTACTAATAATAATAATGTGAACATTTATATTGTCTCAAATCCAAGCTCGAAAATTGTCGCAAATGGGTGAAAGATTCCCGCAGCGACGTTAAACTCCATATTCACTCACTCACCAAGCTCGAAAGCTAGATTATTGCCCTAGTCAACAGATATGTGCGCACTCAGTTCCTTCTCAACTACCTGTGGAGTATGCAACCCAAGCTGCCGTTTAATGTGCTGCAAGGTTATTGTCCACAATGTCCAGTTCAACCTTCCGGGTACCCATTATCTGCTGGGTACCATGAGACATCGAAAACATTATACTTCTTACATTAATGTCATTACATAGCATCTGGATATCATAAGGAAGCAATACTCATAGTAAGGTACCCAATGATACGTGTATATAGAGTACCATCTCGTTGGCCTACCACACCCAATAGTAACAATGGGATATTCGTGAGTAGCATTGACATATTGGGAAGGTACCGAGTGATGCTGGATGTTCTAGAACTGGGACATATTGAGTGAGGTAGGGTAATGCGATGCTACTCTACATAGCAGATGGATTACGAGGCCATCTTTAAGTAGTAATCCAAAGCCAGATGTAGAATTCAGACTTATTGAGCAGTCGAATCTGAATATCCTCCAGTGGTTGGAAATTACTTACAATTTTACTGGAGTTCATACATGATAAAGAAATCTTGACTTGAAGCCGTGCTATATATCTCTCTCTCTTTTTATTTTACTCCTCCGAATTGAATTTGGTCGCCACTCTTATTAATTCCATGACGGGAAATGTTTTTTCTTCTTCTAATGACATAGAATTATGGTATGCAACCTGTGAATTTTATCCAGCATTGATTAAGTCTGAACGTCGATATTAATGTTTTTGCATGTTGTGCATTTCCTGGAACCATTGGCGACACCCATAGAAGAATGAAATAAATCATGCCCACGGGATATTCCTAATGAGCCGGAATTTTTCCATTCTGTCCTTTTTAGAAAGCATATTATGTTGACCTTCGTGGAACAGTCTTGGGAGTGGATGGCAATGATAATATCAGTTACAGTTTCTCTGGTGCTACGCTACACCATATCTAGAAGCACAGGAACAGTAGATCAGTATTTTCCCTTCTAGATCAATGCGATTGGCGCCAATATATATTTTTTAGTTGTCATTCCTCTTTTTCTGGCGGTTTACCTCACAAGGGTGCACTCAGTTAGCATGGTGAGATAATTACGTATCCCACAGCTGTGGGAAGACATCTAAACATATTCAGATGAATATCTGATATTTCATCATTGATTTTTCTGTTTCAAACTGACGATTGCGAAATTTTCTCTCATGGTTATTTATATTTTATATTATATTCGATCGGTAAGTTGAGATTATAATACATTAGTTATTGACAGTAGTCATCGTTTTTGTTATTGCTACTGTCGTCATCACGACTAACCTCGTCGCTAATGGGTGAAAGATTCCCGCAGCGACGTTAAACTCCATATTCACACTCACTCACTCACGACTATCCATGCTTACCAAAATAATTCTGACGATGGTTGTATGTCTACACTTTAGCTTGCAATCATCTGAGGCATTCGGTGGAGCTTGAATTTTCAGTATCCCAACAAACTAATATCAATCGATATATACAGATTGTGTTTGAATATAGCTGACCACATAGCCCACATAGTAGACATAAATCCTGAAATATCTACTAAATAATTATTCTGGTTAGATTGAGCGGTATGTAAAAACATGATCGTGAATCTACAAATTAAGTTATTACAATCTTCTTTCGCTTAAGTTATGTGTATTTGACAACATTTGGAACTGTTTTTATACCATACATCCTTCAGGGGGGAATCCGAATATACTCTCATATAGTATACGCTCTTACGGTAAACGTATTTATGCATAGAAAAGTTGTTAATAGTTTCTTGCATATTTATGGCGTAAAGAACGCCACGATATATAGCTCTTGCCATTCATTTTCTCCAATAACATACTTATTTGTATGCGTCTACTTTGTCATGTAAATGCAAGTCCCCCTTGAGATTTAGGAAATCAATTGGAAGTTTTCTTTATCATGCTGCGTTTACAATTATAACCCGAAGAAGAGAAGCAATTCTTCTAAAATTGTTTTTTCGAAAAAAAAAGAAGAAAAAAAAGAAAAAAAGTAAACGTGAATACTCAAGAGTGTCCACTTGAATGCTGACAAATAATAACCCTTATAATAACCCTATATAGTTTGTTTGTCTGTATTGTCATACGTCTAAGGACGTGTAGAGAATGTTTTGATAGAGACTTCCATTATTTAGTTCCGAGGTCCGTGAGTCGTGATATCGTTAATAGCTGTCACACAATTATGAGGTAATAAAACGTTGGCCTCTATGCGTTTAATTATTTGATCAGCATGTGTCATATTTGGCACACAAGACTGTCATTACGGGTATTTCCAACATCTGTTATATTTATACCATCGCTAAGTGTGTGTGTGTGTGTGTGTGTGTGTGTGTGTGCGCGTGCGCGTGCGCGCGCGCGCGTGTGTGTGTGTGTGTTATGTTATCAAACCCCCTGGGACATTTTATTCCCCAGAAAGGCTCGTTTATAATGCCTCGGATTTGACTGGCTCGAAATAAATTCATAATAGATTTAACATAACGTTCACCCATGATTGCTATAAACTATTTTGAGAGGTTCTCAAAGTATTAGATTTAGAATTCCCCCACTATTTTCGTGATAGCAAACAGAAGGATTAAATTGAAAATGGCCTAAACACCCTTAGGCGTGTTCAATGAATACATGTCATCTCTTAAATTTAATCTGTTTAAATCAAGTTACACACATGCCACATTCGTGTTGGCTGTATTATATTGAGAGAGAGAGAGAGAGAGAGAGAGAGAGAGAGAGAGAGAGAGAGAGAGAGAGAGTGGGGAGATAGAGAGGGAGAGAGAGGGGGATAGAGAGATAGAGAGAGAGGGAGAGAGAGAAAGAAAGAGAGAGGGAGAGATAGATAGAGAGGGTATGGGAGGGAGGAGAGAGAGCTAGAGAGAGATTATATTGCATATTGAACAATCCCTGGGGATACTTCCACGGATACATGAACATGTTAAATATGACCCAGACTTTTCTCAAGGTGTATTTGCATGGGCTACATTCTCAGAATAGTCTCAGTCTGCGATATATTTTATCTAGAGGTAATACCTGTTCAACTCTCTTGACGTGGTATATTCTCGTCCATAGAAAAACGCAAAGTACCAACTCTGTTTTGCAATGGTTGATTGATATGATAGTGCAAATATTTACAGAAGTGCATGATGTACGTCAATGATCTACAGGTACACCTGCTGGTTTTCGAAAACGAAAACCGCGTATACATGCGTATTAGTTCGCCATACGCGTTAAACGACACCCTCTTCAATTATTGTATATTGCAACTAAGAAGGGAAAAGCCATGTTTCAACATTCTGGATGCAGCACGTAGACGAGTATATTCTAGTCTAAACATCATCAGCACTGCACCAACATGCAGTTGCAGAAGCGTGCGCCACATCTCGTATACTGTTTTCAAATTCCAGCAGTACCTCGCGATAAAACAAAGCCGACTAACTTTTTATTGCCCCTATGAGGGAGACAAGAGCTGTTTGCCATTACTCAATATTGACTGAGCGATGAGAATTACATGTCTCTGTGTTTTAGCCCCCAGACATCGCCATTCCAGCCCTTTGTAGTCCGGTCCTGCTTAACATGCTACATTTACCAAACATGGAACCATTACCCTCGCCCGGTTTCGCCTACAGTCTCCCGCACGATCGCCCCACGTACATGCAAATTAACTGTTTTTGGCATGCGTGTCACCACAGGCAACTCCAGATCAATACTATGCGCCATGTACAGTAGACATGTCTGGAATTGCCTAACAGTGAAAGTCCCTTTCCCAATGTTGGTCTTTCAAAGTCCGTCAATCAAAGTCAACAGTCAAGCTCAGAAGTTTTTTATTTAATAGTTGATTACGATAAACTCATAACTTTTACGTCCACGTGTCTAAATTGATGACGGGACACGAAGGATTCGATTATTTAAATATTGTAAAATTTAATAACAAATAATATATACTTTTGCAATACGTGATATCGCGTCTAACTGAATTTTAATCGTTTGACTATATAATAATTACATCTAATTTCTTTCCACAGTGTAAATCATTGCCGATTTATCTGCAACAGGTATTGCAACCTAAATATGTATATATCTCACATTTCCTTTTTGAAATCATGTTTTTCTAATTTTAAACTCACAGAACTCAGTGGTGTTATAATTAGTTCTTAATCTTATCTACGAAAAGAAGCAATATGTTTGAAGCGTTCTGTAACGATCCACTCACCAGACTGTTCACACCTCGGTGTTAGCTAACGGTTATTATCCAGTTCCAGAAACCGAGATGCGTAAAATATAATTTCCTTACACCGCTCCTTATGTTTTTCACGGAAACGTGCTAGAATCTATTCCGAAGCAAAACATATCACATGTCTTGTGAAATGGTAGATGTGTATGGCATAAACACCTATGACAGTCGTGTCCAAGGGACCTAACTCTGCTGTGCCTCCATGTTTCTGCGATTGGTTTGTGGTGTAAAGGAGATTCGTCGCGTATTCTCTGACATATGTCTCTATGACTGGAACAAGGCGGGAGATTACCTGTATCAATTGCTTCCGAAGAAATATGCGTCATTGAATTTGAAAATTCCCTTAGAGAAATCTACAAGAAGGTTTAGAGGCGTAACTGAGACAAATATGCATGTTTCTAACAACACACCTGTAACAACCGTAGAAGCTCTTCCAGAAAAGGGATTACTTTGATAGAATTCACTTTCTAGATGTCGGGATGACACAATATAAAATCAATACAGGGTTACCAGTTTCCTTTAACCCTTAATATTCTTTAAAATCCGATCCCCCCGTAGTTACTGCTTGTTTTCAAATACCGGTGCAGCGCTGTTCCAAGAGGATGTACTCGTGTGCACGGCATAGACTGAGCGAGCTGGAATCTCTTGTCAATACTAGCTGAAAATAAACTTTAATGGGCGTCATTTTCAAGTTTAGCTATCACCATCTGCATTTATCTGTCGCGATAAGCCTTGCCACACTCCCAGAAATAACCTTCGTAGACGACTTAGTTAATTGTGAGGTGTAAACCCTTCGCTGTCAGATAATTTGTACCTTTCTTCGAGCGATACTTAAACTTTTCATTTGGAGATGCTTCGGTCCTGGTTTCGATTTCCTCTCTAGAAGTGTAACCACAGCAGACACACGTTATTGAACCAGCTTGGATCAGTCGTCTAGAACAAGATAAAGATATTGAGCCACGGCGGTGACTGATTATGTGCCGTGTAAAGAAATTGCCAGTGTTTTATCACTTTAATTTGGCAACGATGCTCGCCAATGAAACACACGGGGAGAAAAGTTTGATTCAGCAAGGGTGGTGGTCGCTTGCTGGATGGGATCAAGGGCTGTACCTGCCACATCAATTGTCAAAATGTGTTATTGATGGCAATCCGGGAGAAAACCCCGAGACAAATCTGTCTCTTTTACGGTAATGGTATTGAAGCCCGTTTTGTTCGATTTTCCATGTTTATTTATAAGTTTGACAAGACATGGCTTTACCCGATGTATCAGTAGGCCTATGCTGGTAGCCCCGCGTCTGTTTCCGTCTATGTTGTTTGCGTTGTCTAGCATTAGAAACATCCCTAGAAAACAGCGTCCTCATTTACCACATAAAACGAAGTATCTATTTACCAGTAGGCCTACTAGTTAATAGTCATTGAATATAAATCATGTCTAATGTATATGGATCGATCGATCATGACCCTTCACCGTGGTCTTCTTGTAATCAGAACATCGCTATTCGAAGTAACATATTTATATTAATATGCTCATCATTAAAAAACATTTTGATCAATTGGATTACTGCCAGATGTTCATATATCTTTTAAACTGCTAATACATGTAGAAAGGTTGCCCTGACCGCGATCATTCTTCCAAACGGCATTGCGTTCTGAGAATCGGTATCATCAAAGGTATCCTGAATAGATCGAATCAAATCCGTTAAGCCCGTAACTGAAAAAAGAAGTCGCCTAACTGTAAGCGAATGGGAGACATTAACGTATGCTTAGAACAGTTGTATAGTTCTCAATCACGGGATTTTTGCATACCAGTATAACCTCATTGAAGGGTTAGAAATGGTAAATCATCATAGATTGGCCGGCGGGTTCATCCTATGATATTTACGCACCCCCTGGGTCATGAAGTTATTTCTTCAGATTATCGTTGGTTCATGGGGTCTCGCGTGACTGGTCATGTTGATGAGGGACAGGCCAATGTTTGTCTTGGTTGCCATTCTTTCTAAGAGCGACCTGCCAAAGCGATAACCTTGCAACCAGCTAGGTTTCTTTCGCATAGGGATCTCTCTTCAATCATTTATTTTTTCCCATGTTATAGCCATCGACATTTTCTGCCGAGAGTGGTTTATTTAATATACCTAATTCAATTACGTTGGGCTCAGCATCTGTTTTGCGCTTCATCGACGACTTCCATTCCATTAGAATACGTGATTCCGTCCCATGATGTACGTTCTAACAGATAATTTGACTGGGGATGTTGCTATTGTTTACGCGGTTTAATTTACGTGAAAGTATTGCAGCATTATTAAACGTCAGTTAGCATCAGCTGAAGATCGAGCAGTTTTCGGGATTGCGGGGAGTTGATTTAAGTCTCTACTGTCATGGCGTGCATAAACATTCTGAAAAGTGGAGCTCAGGAAATTTGATTCTTGCAATAAATAACTTGGTTAATATTAGATGCCAAGTGTCCCTCAGTATCCAAATAACTATATATTCAATACAAATCTAGGTAGCAATGGAATCTGTGTTATTATCCGAGTCTTGGAACTTGCCTTCCCCCTTTTCCCCAAAGATAATATAACTTTTAAAGTCTAATCAGGGTAAATAAGTTCTAAACTCTCTGAAGTGACAATACGTATGGATCACTGCATATTACTTACCAGCAATCCCGATGCTTGTTGTGTGCCTGTTATAACGCTTTCGTTAGTCAAGAGCCCAGACACAGAGACAAATTGGACATGAATGTAGTTAGGATTATTTCCCTCCAACACGAGACGTTTAATTTAATCTGATTTCAGTAAAGATGCATTGATAGTGGTAGCCATGGTCATGTGGATATGCATACAAGGACATTAACTCTGTTATCTACTATTTAGTCAGTGTCAACGTAAATATCTGGATGACTGTGTACGATAAACAACCTAATACTTTTTGAAAGAAGCTCTGGAGTTCCTTGTACAGTATATTGGATACAGTCCTGCCTGCATAAGCTGTTCCTACGGTCAGATGGCATTCACGGAACTGCATGTAGAGGCTATTTGTATCACGGTGTCATAGATAACATGTTGCTAACACATCTATTCTAGTTCTAACATCAAGTAAATGTGATCCGTATTTCAGTGCTCCTAATACCAGGGTCAATAATGTCAATATCCAGAGAGGTCCTCCTCGTTAGAATTTCCAATTGGGAATATTATACGACGTTTCACTATTAGGGCTTTTCTGAAGATGAGAACAGCTAATGACAGTAAAGGCACAACTACCGGGTATATATAATACATTACAATAACCAACAACAATATCGGCTAGACATTTATGGGTTTACCAATGAACACAGAGGGGCTTTGGCACCATCATGCTCACACCAGAAGTGTTTAAATATTTAACGTCCTCATTGTTCTGTGAACTTTACTTCTGTAAATTGAGTGTCTTCTCCCAGAGGGGCTGTATGTGGATACGTTACTACTCTACTGGGCATGATAACCATACCTTGAACCTGATGAACTCGTGCCCGTATCATTTGGTCCATGTTTAGAAACATGTGTGAATACATTCCTAACGTGTACCTCAATTGATGATGGAATTTTAAAATGATTTTATTATCGGAATTTTCCTTTTATTAATATAATGCCGTGGCGAACTAGAAAATTGGAATCCATACAAGAGAGAATGAATACATACGACCCTCACTTTAACATGATTATAGTTAATACACCTCGATGCTTCCATCTACATCGGAGTCAAGAAGACTATTCTACCATAATATTTACGACTAACTACGTGTACAATATGTGTTTGATGTATATCAATGTTGAAAACATACATTGCTAAATACAAATCAATGTTATATTCAGTTGTGTGTCGTTTTCCTGCTCGCTACAATGCATGTATGTAGTCGTGTAAAACTGCTTCACATGCGACTATTCAAGTGCAGCGGGGTGGTAGTCGTATTATATCATTATCAATTCATAATATCAATACTTTCATTTGGATTACACTTGAATCCCCCTCATGAAGCGGCTATCTGTTAATTAAATAAACCTGCGCTCCGTTTGCTCGATACTCCGACATACATCAACGCATCGCCATGATAAAACTGCATATATCACTCTCTATTTTGAATTGAATCAATAATCAATTCACTTTCATTACACATTTCCAATTTACTATTATCTACGGTATGTACTGGTAATGTTCCCAACTGTATGTTTGGACATGATTATCTACGGCATCGTTTGATTGAATTTTCTAATCTAATATAATGAGAATCGTAGTTGTTAAAAAAAAGTGTCATGCGCGTATACAAAGAAAGCACTCCACAGACTTTGTATAGCACAGTTGGAGGTCGAACATTTATATCAATTCAGTGCAATCATTTCGCAAACTTTACAACTGTTTAGATTTATCACACCGATCTAATTCTATTTCAATACGTCACGTTCAAGGCTTCACATATAATCAATTACGCCGCGTTAAAAAAAAAGAATAATAATAAATATTCGAGGGTTCGGAGTCGTGGGACTACAAGGTAGCATTTGCATGATGGTCTATCAAGGGCAACTCTTTCTCTCCACTACTATATATGTACCAGCAAGTTTGAGGGCGAGTTTCATGGTAGTTAACTTTACTTGGTGACTTTCCTTGATGTTAACCTTATCAACTATCGTCTCTCCTGAACAATACGTACGTCCTTCAGGATTTACCGGGTTCTATAGGCCATTGCTGCAGACACGTCTTGCGTCTAAATTGGTCAGTTGACCATCAACAACCCGGACTATCGGCTGTCGATGCTAATGGGTCAGTCTAACCGAATACCCCGATATAGGCTTTTAGCTATTGATACCGAGCACGCACTTTCTTTGTCTGTAACGTTGAATCAAATTTAGCTGAGTGGATGATCGCGAGCGTGTACGACAAGGGATGACTACTGTAAGACACAAAGCTAAAGGGGGCCAGCTCGATGACAACCCTCAGATCCGACGTCCCGTGTACCCTTCTTCAGAATTCAGAAGAAGTTCCTCCTGGTCATGCTAAGACTCCGCCTCTTGATTGTGGGGTCGATGGTAATTCAATTAACGGTGTGATCATGTTGTATGCATTTAAACACAGAAGTGAACGGAACGTAGACTGGGCGATCTTTGGGATGTAATTAATTATTTTTCCACCAATGTAAACTCCTGTATTGATGGTTCCGTGTAACTCGCCGACTGGTAGCCGTTCCATGTCCTAATGCGTGTCGGTACTACGGCGTGGCCAATAGTGGAACGTAAGTCTGCTATGAACTGAAGGAATAAAGTTAAATCTGGTGGAAGTAGCTCGCATTATAGGCATACATTCTTTGAGGATGGGTCTATAAATTGATAGACATATTCTTCGTTTGTTCTTTTTTAGGTGTTTTCAATTTTAGACACGTTTTATTCCGCATTGTTTGTTTCACTTATAATTCAACCGTATATTTCTGCACTAGTCTAAAGCTTGTGCATGGTTACGTTGAGAATTTTGCCGACGCTCATAGCTCTTGAGTAGTTGTCTTCATTACATAAAGTAGTCTTTATATGATATACTTATGCTTGTTTTCATACTTTGTGGTATAGTGCTTGTGTAAATGAACTCATGAATCCAGGAAGAACTTAGCTAATGTTGTTGCACTGTATGTTTTCTTTGGATATGATACATGGTATCGTTTCTCGAAGCTTTCATATCGACTACGAGACCATAAGGACTCGTGTAGCCATTTCTTATACACGGGGATCGTGTCATGTACCCTACGAGAGCTGTGGTATCATAGTGGATATGAGAGCTTCGAGAAACGATATCATGGTTAAGAAGGCCACAACTGTGCCTAAATTGTAGGCATAGCCGTACATTCGAATGGCTTACATCAAGTAATCCTGTAGGTATCCTCGAAGGCACGTGTACACTGTGCACGTCGCACAAAACCAGTAGGGACATCAGAGACGTGCCACTCGTCAACACCCAAGGACATCCTCAGGAGTCCATCAGCATTTGCTGATAAGGAGACGATAAACAGGAGATTAGATTGGCATCCGACAGTTAGTGCTCACGGACTTGGTCGCAGGCTTGAGATATTTCCACTGGAATTTCATTTTCCGAAATAATTTCCAATTATGAATTGACCACATAATTGCTATGCACGTGGGCATCAATATTACGGGCAGGTTTCTCCCTGGAATGGGACCTAGCAGACAGGATTAGAAGCCTGTTGTGTTTAGATAGCACCCCACTTGTCTGGAACAATGATGGGATAGATGGGGAGGTTGGTCATTGAATTGAGAAGGCTCTGTTGTAAGTAGGGTCCAATTGACTGGACATCGATACTGGTTAGTTGGTCATCCTGCAGCTCGGATGTGGCTGTGGCCAATAGTCGAGATGAGCTTACATAGAGAGATGCTCAATCCATAGTGGGCCAGGTTTCAATTATACGAAAGCTTTGATTTATAACACTCCCTTTTAGAGTGCTTTTCGATTCTTGAAAACCTCTATTTTTAAAACCAATTTTTCTAATGCACCTTTCTCGACTTTTAAGTTATTTTGTCGTCAACACACATTTTTAGGTTTCTAATGTGCGAACGGAATGCGTTTTCTAGAGGATGCTTGACTAACACATCATGACATGCACATGATTGCTCTGGCTAAACTGAATGCATAATTGTTCAAAAGAGGACATATTGACGAACACCGTTCGACCAGACAAACTTTCCATACTGAGAAAACTCGCAAAGCAATTTTCGATCAAGTTGATTTCATATTACATCATTATAACTGGCTATAGGGGGAAAACAAATATTGATTTTACATATCATACTAGCGATATGATATGGAGTCAGGATCTCCAAATCGCATAATTGAATATGATTGGATTGGTCCTGTAATGCCCTGTTTCACTCATGTACGACACCGCGTACATGTTTATTCCAAATCTAGTATAGATGGCTACATGCCGATTCCACATGCCTCTGATCACTCGTGAATTGTACCGAGACGACGTCCGTACAGAAATAGTCGGCAATTCGTTAATCGGATTTATGTAATATCTACGATCACTGACGCACTTTATACTTACGTATATGGCTTTGTATTGAATTGATTCGTAAAAGGTTCACTTGATCAGGTGCTTTTCATTAATATCTGTCGCTGCCTTCAAAGCGTGGGTTTAATTTTCCATACATAACGGTTATATACCACCAAATAAAATCCCGGAGACGACGGTGTTACCGTATTTATGCACAACTACGGAGACCAGCCTTACAGATACCACAAAACAAACTTTCTTGCAAAGTTCAGTTCCCCAGCAACGTAGAAATCAAAGAAAAGACACATGTTAGTTAGCTTGCTTACGTTTCACAATAAGTGGCATGACGCACAGGACTTTGAATTACTTATAATAAAATTATACTATTTATCTATCTATATATATAGTAAGATACTATTACTATAGATAGTATAATATGTTATTATAAGTAATTCAAAGTCCTGTGCATGACGTCACCATACGTCCGCAATGAATGTATTAATGTGGACTTTAAATATCATAAAGACCACACAAATTAACAAAATTAATTAGGTTTTCATGTAATTCAAATTGAATATATTTTTAATGGCTGAGGACTGCTTGTCGAATACAGTGGAATTACCATTTCTAACCAATCTAGGGCCAGACATTCCACCAATGCTGTACTGACTTACGGTGGAAAGGATATCTTCTGGCTCCTATCTTCTCATACCGTGATCGTGCATCATGACTGGCAAGTAATGCTAAAGAATACATTCACTGGCAGTGAAATATACTGTTTGGAAAGATACGTGGAACTTCGGAAACCATGTACCCTGTACCCAATAACTGTTCCTTCTAGAAAGTCGTTCAGAAACACCACCAACCAGATTAACATCATCATCTGAACACCAGCCACGGCGAATGATGGATCTACGAAGATTAATCCACCCCGCGTGATCAGACCAGAACTGTAGATAATATCGACTGACCGTTCATTAATTATACCGTAAGAGCTCCACAAGCCATCAGTCCACTCTCCTTGTGTATGCCTTCTGTAGGACCGGCGTCTAGTGAATTACCATCGATCACGTAACAGTCTTATCTGACTTCCTTACTTTGGTACATATTCTTCAAGTCTAATTTGATACGTCAGGCGCGAGGAAATATGTTTGGTGTAAATAGCTCTCCCGCCTACATGTTAATATAGCAGTACGTTGCCTACATGTTGAACTATACGTGTATCCCACGTATTGAGATGGTTGTACGAGTACGGTGTGTTAAGAAAGATTTCGGATTATCCGTCGTTTTGCACAATATTACATGTTCAGCTATGTATCGTATTACTTTCTTTTATGGCGAGAGGAGAAGCAACACAAGCCAGTGCATGATGACGCAACTACATGTACATATTTTTACAAAGGAAATAATGAATTTTGATTACAGTATATCCGCATGTAAACATGTCATTCGGTGAGGGCATGGGCGAGCATCATGGACTGTTTCACCTTCTGGTTTGTAGTTCGATACACTATAGTGTATACTACTGAGCTGCTCCACCCAATGAACATTATGTCTCATCATAGAGCGTATCCTACATGTTACGGTTTCCGAGTATGTACCAATGTAGAAATGACCTGACACCACCACATATTAGGTATGTATCTACTATCTAGTGTCGATAAACAGGTTATGCTCGTTAAACTAACACGATGACCTTTAAAAGTGGTTCTCGAAACTACCAATTTGAGCATAGTCTGTAAGGTCCAGGGTATCGTTTCTAGAAGCTCTAATATCCACTATGAGACCATAACGCTCTCGTAAGTGCACTATCCCCATGTACCGTGTAATAGATCGCTACGAGTCCTTATGGTCTCGTAGTAGAAATGAGAGCTTCGAGATACGATACCCTAGGGTCTCCTGCACGAAATTATGTAACTCTAAGGTGTCCTTACATCCAACCTCAGCCATAGCCCACACCACTGTTACGGTTTGAATTCATGTTGCGCTATAATTAGAGTTACGCAGTTTTGTACAGGAAGGTCATGCTCCTCCCTGTTGTATTAGGTATATTACTATGTCATCTTCGCATAGCTTTTTCAACTATTCGGTAATGACCAACATCAGATATCAAAAGGCTTTAATTCGAGTTATTATGAGTGTCATTTGCAAGGATGGTCCGTCATATCTTTGTCTCTACCTGGGTAATTGTGGGTTATCTGTAACGTGGGCACCGGGATCCGTCTGTCAGCTACACTGGCATCACTGGCGCCTCTTAATGACAGATGCAGAGGAAAACGGGTCGACCAATGCTTCAGATAGTTAACACTTCAGATCGCCAGCAGGTTGCATATGACAATGTTGTACGACTTTGTGCGATTGCCTGGTCATCATTAATTTACCTAGTTTCGGTTGTAAACACATTTCTTTTATTGTTTTATTTTACTATTTTCGGGTTTGGCAGACTGGATACAGGTCTTGTTACCACCACCGACACACCCAATACTGTGACTCGCAAAACCCAGACACCAACTACTATGAACTACCCTCCAAACAAATACGAATCACAAATCCCCCTTGACTTCTAAAAGTCTTCTCTATAATCAATTGTTAAATAGACTACCGAGCGATCGTGAGATCTTGGTGCTACGTCAGACTTATTTGAAATCGTATTTGAACAAACATTGGTGCCAGCGTTGATAGGAACATACGCAGTCCGATCTCTGTCTGCCCTGAGATCTCGGATCACAATTGGACACGCTGATTCCCCCTTTTGAATTCCAACCCCGTGAGCTAAAATTAAGTTAGCTAACTTGCATGGTAGGGACACAATACGTGGACTAACAAGATAGGGCTAAAGTAAGCTGCATGTACGTGTATGTTAGATTTCTAGAGAGGTAATCACTGGGAAATTATTCGTGGACACTGGCTTGGCACCCGAGTTTCTTTCCTGGAAGAGTCTGACTTACCACGATCAAAGCGCTTAGACCAGACAGAGTTAACCTGGGATAAGACCAAAACAAGAGAACACGGATGTCTCAAATCCTGAGGTAGTCTTTGATTTAATATCGTCATCCGTTGCCCCACCAGACCCGGCAGAGCGTCCACGTGGGTGTCTGGGGTCGTATGCATGAACAAGTCTTAAACCGATCTTCAGCTAAAGTCATATCGTGATGCTGGCATCAAATGTCTCGACAAGTCTTTGCCAGACAAAGGACAATACCTTTCCCTGTTGTGCCGCCTTATATTGAGCTGGTATTGCTTTGCGGGTCTTATTTATGTCCTGAAGAAGACATGTGGCATGATGTGTAGGCCCTGCGTGTCTTGGTGTCAAGACGTCCTGAGTCGGACTTGATCAATGGTAAATGTCAAGAGGTTGAGAACGAAATATAACTTTGCTTATGATTAAACCTGGAAAGCAACGGCTTTAGATTTGATGGTAGTGGGTCTACAACGAAGGGTATTTATGTCTGTGTAGATTCAAAATAGTTTGTATGTGTAAATATCAATTATTGCTTTATTTTACAATCAGCTCATTTGTATGAATGTTGTATATACCGTATGCCGTATGCCGTATAATACCGTATGCCGTGAATTTTGTGTTGTGTAAAATGCTATTATTGTTTAGATATATTAACGTTTCGTATGCACAATGAAGATATATATGTCATGCTTTTTTATGTCATGATTAATCTTGATTGGGCACGGAATGTTAAGAGTGCTTCTTTGTATGTTATACATTGAGTTACGTGGCCATTATTGAAATTGAATGCAATCTATTTGTTCAGCAATGATAACCAACGTTGCCTGTCTATCCACTTATATTTCCAATTATTCAAAAATGTAAAACATCATAAAAGAAATAATCGAAAAAATTGTCACGAAACGTCTTTGACAAGGACAAATATTGATCTAGCCTTGTACACATACAAACAACCACAGTGATGATCCCAGTCCCAGATTCAACCAAGAAGTACTTTTCCATATGATAATAACAGTATATAGGACAGTGGAGCGGGTTGACGATGCATGAGCAAGATCGATGGCATCAGATTTGATTTATTACATGCATCCAGCAGATGACCACGTATCCATACCAATAGAAACAATTA
Organism: Lepetodrilus galriftensis; assembly: GCA_032361785.1. Classification (NCBI taxonomy): domain Eukaryota; kingdom Metazoa; phylum Mollusca; class Gastropoda; order Lepetellida; family Lepetodrilidae; genus Lepetodrilus; species Lepetodrilus galriftensis. Next base: position 5,772 of record JAUTBZ010162220.1, on the reverse strand, counting down.
AAGCGAGTCGTACCGAACCGGAACTCTATATTCCACAATCTACGTCAGTACCTTATTGCCGTCTTAAGTGTTCTGTTATGACTACCGATCATAGAAGACGTCCAGGCGAATGGGGAATATGTCCGTTTATGACCGGATCTTGATTGCTGTCTGGGATGTCCGGCGACTCTCCTACATTAGCTGTCTGTGCGACAACGAGATAGGTCGTGTTTAGCCCACCGTGCACGATCAAACTGTCTCTGTATGTATATAATCCTCCGACGTGAACGTATTCGGACTGTGGACCTAAGACTAGAAGTGGCAGTCGACTTAACGATCATCAGAGCATTCCATAAGCACATAATTGGGGCAAAAGTAGTTTGATAGACGAATGTGTCAAACGTGACAATTTAGGGTTCGTGTACTGTGTCGTGTGTTATTACCAAGCGGTCGTGATCAATCTTTATGACAGTCAGGTCACAGGCGTATGGTACTATTAACACCCAATGATGTTAGTGGGTCTTTTCAATCGCAAATTGTCATAGTTTCTAGTGTTCACCGTATGTAAACGCACAGTATAAATATTTTCTTTCTGACTTGATCACAGTTTTTGTATGTTTCACCGTAATCAATAAGAGCGGTATTCACTGGGTAATTTGACATATATTTGATGTATAATGATTGGATTCTGCATAGGGTATAACGTGGTAATTGACATTGGAAATATAACACTTTAATGAAACTGTACGGAATCACAATGGTGGCATCATGGCTTTTTCTCTGATTTATCACACGCATTTATATAGCTAATGGCATGACATATAAAAAGCATTGCCCATCACAAGTTTGGTTGAGTTCTGACTCTCTGGTGGACCACCTCAATACTCATATGTCAAGATTGAAAATAAAATATTTGAAAAAGGAATTATTGTATTTTTTTCTCTCTCCATTTATAATTGGATAAGTCTCTTTCCTGTATGCATGACATTTTCCATTCAAAACTATAATTGCATGATGTAAAACAATGAATAATCTTGTAACAATTACATTACATTTTAGCCATTTTTTTCAACTTGAAATATGTTATTTAGTCCTACTCTCGTATCGAAGTGTCAAATATAAATATATACCATTTTCTAAAACTGAGATATTTCATATTAAATCAATGGAATGGGTAGAGATTTTCTGTCATTAATAACCTGCTTTGTTTGTATTAATAGTTGACAGTGACAGTTTTCCTTATCACGACCCACCCAACTCACTTGCGGGATCAGTGGCTGTATTTTAGGAATATACAACCCGCCATCATGACATGTTTTCGGAAAATTGAATGCCAGACAATTGTCAAGAGTTCCTTTAGTAATTTCCATCTTGGCACCGCATATTGGAGTCTACTCCTGACCATGCCAACCACGGACAGATACGTGCAATGATGTCCTTGTTATTAAAACCAAGACAGCAACTCTTGAAGTATGCAATATGCTGCACGTATCGCCTTCGGTGTAATCTATTTACTATGTTCTGTTAGCACCCTGATGGCAGCAAATAACTGTAGCAAGTCTTCCTACGGTTACTTCTCAGGTTCACTGTGTATAGATCTACAGTAAGTAACGTATCACCAATACGTGAATTCTGACTGTCTTGAACACGCTGGGGGAATCTACAGAAGAACTTCGTGTCTTATTTTTCCTCAAGGTAATTGATAATTATTTACACATCACTGTCTGGTTGGTGGTGAAGACAAACAGTGGACATTCATTAACCATGTTTTCCATTTAGAATTGTGTTGGTTCACGAGAGAAATACTCATGATTTAGTGGTAATTATTATAGGTTTTGCGTTAACTACAGTCATGTATCGTCTTATTTAGGCTATACATACCCAACTGAAGTTCATTTATTGGCAAAGACGTAAAGAGTTTAGTTAAATATAATCATGGCTGATATACTACATTAAACACATTTAATTGTGTTGGAGTTAAGTCTTTCTACGTATATCAGTTATTCGCACCTACGTCTATTTGTCTACATATTATCCTTCGAAATATATACTGAACAGCAAAAGAAACGCAAGTATTGCATAGACCAAAACTAATTGAAGAATTATATATATATATATTTCTTTTTGGCAAGCAATGTAATGGGTATACTTTGAGGGAAAGTGTCCCTTGTAACAGTTTATATTTCATTTACTGTTGAGGAATGTCTCAAAAATATACCATAGACAAAATGTCATGGGATTGTGAAATACGATATCCACATGAAATTCAATAAGCATTCATTCTTACTGGCATCAAGGGGAATAATAACACCTAATTGTTTTTTATTAATTCGCTGACGTTGATGATGCACGAATATACCAAGTCCAACACGTCAACAGCTGACAACCGGATGCCTATAAGCTTATTAACACATTAGTAATGTTGGCAGTGCTTTTGATGTATTTAAAAATACATACCATTCATAATCTGATAATGACTTGAGTTTCCTTTGCTATTTAGTATGCATAAGATGTGCATGTACATATTTCATGAAGCAGCGGCACTATTCATAAGAAGTTCTTACTTTGTGACAGAATTCCACGTAGCTGCCTAATAAGTTAATAACAACAACCGTCCAAAGAGTTGAAGCTACCAAAACAATTTGTAGAACGAACAGCAAATGTCCCCAAAGACCAAGTCGTTATAGATACGTATCCCTTGTCAATACACCCGTCAATCGTAGATCGAAAGTGTATATCCGGAAGTCTAAAGAACCCCAGAGCGGGCGGTTCCTTTGTAGCAGGGAAAGGCTCGCCCTGAGGAGTCTTAAGACGTTGAAATGACAATTCCTAAAAAAAAAAAGTAAGTAAGTTTCTGTGACAACTGCTATGCTGTGTGATCAGACACAAAGGTGGGTAAAGTATTGATCGTCATCCTTGATCGGCGTTCATCAAAGACGTGGAGGAGGGCGGGGCGGTTGGATGAGCTAGCTGGACCGTGACACCGTGACAATTCAAGTGGGACAGGTCATAAAATATTTGGATGCGTGGTTAGTAATGGGAATACGGACGATAATAAACAGCGTCAAAAACTTGCTCAATGATAACATCGTTTGATTCGCATCATATGAATCGATGCAATCGAGATTGGAGCCATGCTACATGCATGTTACGCGGCCTTGGATCTTGGTAAACTATGATATCCGTGGTTTCTTCCCAAGTCACCCGACGAAAGCAAGTCTCGCCTAAGGTTGTACGTTGTCTGTGTCTTGCACTGCAGTTCTCTAGACTGATTTTCTTCCGTGTCCACCCTGTTGTTTGTTAATGGCGCACGTAACCTGTTTGTTTTATCGGTTCATAGTCAAGATAGTCATCCACGAAGTTTTAAAATGTTTTTAATATGTAGTTCCATGATTAGTGTTATTTGTTTTCAGGGATTCAAGAGTTTGTAAAAGCCGAAAGGTCCGTGAATTGGGGAGGGGTATAGGTCGAGATTGTATGGTAACGAGGAGAGGATAGTTTAAGTTCCTTGCAACCTGAAATTGTTATAAATACCATGAGGGCTTGTCAACAATGAAAATGGATGTGTGATGAAGCCACCCGTTCACCCGTACTCTCATGGATCAGCCATATTATATTGGCCTGCGCTTCACGAAAGGATCGCACTGTATTAGGGTGAATGCCATGGTTTTAGTATAGCATGAAATGACGTAACCCTATTTAAACCAGGACTTCCGGTGAGAAGTCAGATCAGTTGTTTGTATTTGGTTATGCCATCAGTAATTGTTTGTCAACACTATTAAATCTTATGTGATGTTAAATCAATCATATAACATTGCTTGCTATACTGTGTTATTTGTTATCTGGTAACTGATTTGTTACCTAACACATATCTCGGATTATTACACTGAATCATGTTCGTAGTATTATTATCCCACGTATGTTCCATATATGGGTGCAAATCCAAAGAACTGTTATATATCAAGGTATCAAGTTATGAGATAATGCCATTCTCCATGAGAGTATCGATCTCGTATAATGCAATTCCTCTGGGAACTTGTACTGTAGATTTGTCATCTTCTACAGTATACCAGTAGCATTTCTCAGTATCCATTATATTGGACTAATTTATGACATGAAGAAGAAGAAGAAGAACCTCTATTTACGTCGGATGTGTATATAATAAAAACGTTAGTTCTGACCTCTGTAGAGCTATTATTCAACAGTAAAAGCAATAGAAATAGATAACAAACATATTAAAATAGAGGGTAATATATAATGCACCGTATTATTTGAACCACCATTGTATGTCCTACTATGTACACAGATCAAGCGGGGTGTTCTGATCAATAATATTTGTCTATTGATTCACTCCATCGACTATTGACTCATTAATTATCAATACCAATGCATTAGTATTGTTCGGCAAGATACATTTGTTGTTAACCTGTCTCTCGGGGTAAATGAATTGTTGTACAGTTTATATTGGTGTGTATCCCCCTTGCTCTTCATCTTGTGTTTACACTCATATAAACTATGTACATATTCACATAGACTGTACATCACATATTCACATAGACTGTACATCACATATTCACATAGACTGTACATCACACACTCACGCAGACTGTCCACACCCCCATGTGCCCCGCGAGGCTGATAACAACGTATAACGTCACATCTTCTGTCTCGGTTTCCATGTTCTTCATAATTGTTAAAATACAGAGTATCGTTTCTCGAAGCTCTCATATCAACTATGAGACCATATAGCGCTCTCGTGAGTGCTCGATCCACATGCGTATACGAGGTCGCTACGAGAGTTCTCATGGTATCGAGGTAAATATGAGAGCTTCTTGAAACGATACCCAGAAATACAGCGTATGCATATTTTTTACATGCAACGATACCAATATAACGTCACTGAATGCAAGTTGTAACGGAATATATTTCATGCTGATTGTATTGAAGGTTCAGTTGTTAAGGATCATGGAAATCCGGTGCCACATGCGTAATAGATTGTCAATCATGTCTTTGGTCCATTACTATACATAATAGCTTTAACGTTATTTTATATCTCAACATGGACCAATATCCCGTTGACAGAATTAGACGATTGGTGTGAGCACTTATCGTATAGGCACTTATCGAGTCATTCACACCATTATCGTTTATCGCCAGGTCAATATTGAGTAAATTGTACGCATGTATAGTGTCTAATGATGTCCCCTGTGTGCTGTGAAGTGCTACTTTGGTGACAAGCGTATTTACACAGATGGAAAAAAAGAGGTACTGAATATCACCAAGGTCACTAAGTTCTATCGGACACCTTTGCTGCCCCACTTCTATCATTTTCACGCGTACAATTGGTGCAGGATCCATAGTTGTAACATGTAAGGGTGTATCCATGGCAAGCTGTGAGTGATCAATGATGAACATACGTCTGATGACTTCAACCAGTGTGTTTGTTAATATTAAAGACGACTGAAGTCTGAGAATAAAACCAGACAGACTCATTGACGTTCCAGATCAATGTCCTCTGGATATGTCATCGCTGACCCACACCCACCCCTCTCTCTCTCTATCGCTTTCTCTCTCTCCATCGCTTTCTCTATCTCTCTCTCTTTCCCCTCTCTCTTCTCTATTTTCTTCTATTGATCTTGCTCTCCTTCTCTCTGTCTCTCATCTCTCCTTCCCCTGTCTTCTCTATTTCACTCTCTTGGTCTGGGTCTCTTCTTTGTCTGTCTGTCTGTCTGTCTGTCTCTCTCTCTCTCTCTCTCTCTCTCTCTCTCTCTCTCTCACTCTCTCTCTCTCCCC